>JAQFYE010004576.1:0-13157 GCA_034694305.1 Protaphorura glebata
TTTAGTAACTGGATTTTGAAACCATGATTTGTCCACCTCAACTCCTAAATCTCGAATTAATCCCTGGTTCTCAGGTCCCAAATCACTTGTAGTTGCTAAAAAATCAAATTAAAAAGTTATTCGAGCTGGAATATATTCTATGGAAATTTAATGAAGCGAATATTTTACGAAATGAACAAACCTCTAACGTCAAGACCGGCTAATTGAACAGCGGTGATTACTTCCATCAGAGATTCAGCTGAATATCGGAAGTCGTAGTCGAAATGTATACCTTGCTTCCAGGGTGAAAATATCCCCCTGATTGTTGTTAAATGCATTTTTTTATGAGGACCAATAATTTTATCCAGTTTAGAATAATATCCTGCAGATCCATCCACTGACATTTCATCATACGCTAGTGTACATTGTTTATCTAGAGGATTCGAATTCTCAAACTTTTCCCTTAGTAAAGCTAGAGGCATCCTTAACAGTCCGGGGTTGAACTCAACTCTAGCACACCACCTGCAAAATCGTGAATTAGAATTTTGTTATTAAAATTTCAGTAATTCCTATTAAAGTCCTACCTTTTCAGTGTCGAAACGGACGGAAGAGGAAAATGCCAAGACTCGCGTACAAAGTCATATGCCTTCCGAGAAATCGCTTTCAAGCCAACTGCCTTCAAAATTTACGGTAGTGCTCCAATTAGTTTTGGTCTTATTCCCTAATAGAACTGTCTGTTGAATCGGTGATAACATTGTCCTTATTCTTGTGCGATATTTAAGGCTGACTTCGTTCAGTTTTTGCAAATTATTTGACCTTAGCTTCGATATCGTTGATACATACAGTCTTTCCTTTCTGTTCCAATTCAATTTTGCACGGATATATTTTTCACGCCATGAAAGTTCGGTGAAATCAACCTTTTCCATCGCCTTGCGCTTTAAACCTCTCAATTTATCCAATTTATCCTGCTGCTGCCCTTTAGTTCTTGTAAGTTCTGAGATTTGTTTTTGAACATTTTGAACAATAAGAGAATTCTGGTGGGTTTGTACAAACGGTGTGGCTGTTAATTCAAATAGTTAAAATTAACTTGGATTTACTTGTAAAATAATTAATTGTGGAAAAACCCTTACTAGGTAAATTTAATGACGGAATTGAACACGCAAGTAGTTGATTTCTCTTAGAATTGATGTTGAAATCCGACTGACAGTAGTGGTTGGAACATATTCTCCAGTTTTGGTTTGGACTGGCTAAGTTGTCCCTGCCAGCTAAGCTCAAGGTTAATTTTCTAATTTCTGGAAAGACCGGTAGCCGATAGAAGCGAATATTAGCCCGAGAGGACGATGAATTCTCTTGATTTCCGCTCTTGTTGCCACAATTTAAGACGACACACGTCACCATTTTCAAAGAATTCCAAAAAAACTAAAAAAAAATCCTCCTTTTTGCTTACGAAGACGTGAATTTAGTAAATAAACAACTCAGTGCCCAAATTCCCGTCTGATCTAATGCTTTTAAGCACCGAACGAAAAAAACCAAGTTTTTTTTTGAGTAAACAAGCGCATGGACCAACCTGTAGGGAGGCGGTTGTCAATGAATCTTGAATTATTTCATCGATGGGCGCCTGTAATTTATTTTGACTTTTTATCATACTAAACTCAAGTTGGTCCGCTTCGAACCGGACCGGCCCATGTCCGCCCGGATTATCCACGTGGGCTGCAACACCTACATGCAAATGTCGGAGTAAACGCTGGTATCTGATAATTAAAACAGCACTCTTAGTCATATTTTATATTATGTTCATTCATCAATCAATATTTAATTATGTAATTTATTTAAAATAGCACTGAAAAGCAATTAAATTGACGCGGTGCGCCGTTGTAGTTTAGTTTTCATTCATCGCTGTTTAACCCACATGGTAGGGTGTGAAATTGATCTTTAAATCGACCTGATTTTACCGTAACAGAAAACAAAACAAATCAACAGTTAGTTCTAATCATATTTTTAGTCAAATTTATAAGATTTGTCAGCGCCTGACCCCACTTTTGCCCGAGTACGATAGGGCAACCACAATGATCAGTTCTCCTGTCCGGTCTTCCATTCCTCAGCATGTTGAAAAAAAATATAGCGGATCTTTTCAATGGCCTTGCGGTAACCCCAATCGTTGGGAACGCAGTGTATCCACCGATTTCTGGATTGTCGACCTACTTCGATAAATAAATTCACATATTGTTGGTTAGATGTGAGCTGGGTACTCAAAACAACACGGATTGTGCAGATGTATGATATTTAAAAGCCTTACATAGAATACCATAGTAGCCACCCGATAATCACCCTCACCCTCATCTGATACTGAAATCTAAAATACTTGAAATGAATAACTAGTTATTTTTACGAAAGGTCAAACTTAATTGTAATACATAATCTAAATGACACCCATCTTGACCACCGGTGGCATAGGCTTTCACGTAGGCGCTTGCATCTATGCCGCCTGGAGTGACAAGTCCTGTAATCCATTCAATCTTTCGAGACAATGATTGCGATAGCCCACATCGAATCAAGAAACCATCGTACAAATCTTGCAATAGTTGGTCTGTCAATCTTGGAGCTCTTCTCAATCGTGGAATGACTTCCAATTTGATAGCATGGTTTAATTTATGACTTAAAATATCATAGATTTGTATCAGGTATGGTGATGACGATAACTGCTCTATTTTTAGTGGGCTAATAATCCAATAAGCATTCCTCCCTCTTTCGTACCAACAGAATAATTGAGCAATTTCTTCATCCGTCTGCAAATAAGAAGATAATATAATATGTAGGTGATAAAATCACTAGAAGTAGGGTGAAATGTGGTAATTACAGCCAATTTGGGAAAGTGTGCCAATTACGACCATTTGTCACGTGGGCTAACGCGTAAAAGAACTCCTCCCCCTGGCTGAAATGGGCACAATGTCTCAGCTTCAAACATCCGTTGGGGGAGTCAAGTGCATTAATATTGGCTGGAATTAGAACACTTGTCGTTTCTGGGTTAATTTCTCCATAACCTTAAAAAGTGTGCTAATAACAGCCACCGCCATTTGTGCGCATGCATCTTGGTTTCCATGCCCACGTAGTTAAGAGGTATCCGGAATAAGCACACCTCACCCTATTTTTATACATTTGTATATACTTAATAATTTTCTCCAGAGCACAATCCCCAGAAACGTAACTCGTCGTCACGTTCGTTATGTAGTTTTAAATTCAACCAAAACCAAATGTTTATTTGGACAAATATATTGCAACGACATAATTATTAGAACTTTCATAGCAATAGTGCTTCGAAAGCGGGGTAATATGGTTTCAATACCTAGTATGTATTGGCAGCAATTGCTTTATTTTTTTGATAATTTGAGAAGAGTTTCTCGTCACAATTTAATTGTGAGTCCAATAAGGCATGTCACACGATGTCAATAAAAACAACGTGACTACAAAAGTAAGAAGGAACCAGAGCCATCCTAAGTGTGATTGACCAATATTTTGCGCTGAGCTAATACTTGCCGGGTTGATCAATGTTTAAATGGCAATCAAGTCGACAACGTTTCCATGGACATCGCTGGGGGTCGTCAAATGATAAGATTGGCCACTACTCCAACTCGCTTTAAACTTTAACTGCTTCTGCTCGACTTCATGAACAATGTTTAAACAGAGTCCGAAGCTCAAAATTGCGGTGGCTGTCTCTCCTTACATGACCTCTAGGGTTATTTTGTTACCTTAGCTTGAATCAGGGAAAGGGGTAAGCAGGGGCTCTGGGTTTTTTAAAGACTGGACACATGGGATATTGTTTAGGAGGTCAAGGAGCAGCTCTGACAAAAAGCTGTGGTCATTCGCTACTATTGGAACTTTCTACATTTGCCGACATGTTGTTTTTATTGACAGCACTGTGACGTAGCTCATTAGACGCGAAATTAAAATTTGAGAAAATTTGGTATCTCATATTTTAAGTTTCGTCATTAATAATGCAACTACATCATTTAGGAACTTGGTTTGAAGCACACTGTTATAGGCCCGCATCATGAGAAGTTATCAAGCTGGAAAAAATTATACTGCTCCGGTTGCCAGTTGCAACGATTTTATAATATTATTGGTAAACGCTAAGTCATTGGACGTCTTGGATTTTTTCTTAGCAACTTCAAGCCAACGGATACCACTAGTAAACTGTTTCAACTGAATCCCGAATTTACCGATTTCCTGGCATAGCTTTGCAGTCAATTCAACATTTGTCCGAGTGCCCATTATGTTTCCTGATGTAAACTACACAAAAAAGGATATTACTATTTTTGGTTAAAATCTTGATTCTAATGTGAAATAAATGAAACTGTAATACGAAAGTAAATAAACTAAATTAAAAATTTATTGAACTCAACTGACCTGATCCAGGTCAATATCGTATACATGCTGAATACGCAGCAATCCTTCCATTGCGTCATCTAAATCCCGATCGATAGGCCATTCTGGTAAAATTTCCACTTCGGATTTTCCTTTACTAATTCTTTCTAGAGGAGCTGGAAATTTTAAATGACTGTACTTAGAACCTTGAATTTTAATTTATTGATTAATATTATAGTCAAAACGGACCGTTCTATAAAACAGGCGTCATTGCCGCGTAGATTGGCCGAATAAATTTTGCATAACGTCGAACCATTCGGTAAGATAGAATAGGATTGTTTGAAATTCTCAGGGAGTAATCCTCTTGACCAAATTTCTTCATTACTTTTGCGGATGAGTCCTTAAAATCTTTCAGGAACCTAGAGTACGTAAAATATGACTAAATAGGAATTTATTGTTTGTCATGAGTCAATATGCTGACATGATCTATAGTCAGATCCTCTCCCAATTAATGCCTAGCGCCTCGACCGTCCAAACACTATCATGAATAGGAAAAACTATCAAGTCCATGCAAATGCAAAATAATCACACATGCACACATTTTAGATTTTGCACGTTATATTAGACAGTATGATCTAGCTGACGCAAACCTAAAACGTAAACCTTAAAACGTAAAAATAGCGTCAAAAATTTTGCGTCATAGGTTTGCGTCGTTACAGTATGCGCAGTGTCTTTTTTAAGTTAAACCTAAGACTTTGACTCAACTAACTCCTTCTGGTAAAATCGCGACAGAAGCGTTGAAATTTCTCATTCCTGTTAAAAAATGTTTTCTAAATATGGAACAATGTTATGGAGTATTCAAATTCAACGACTGTGAGGGCAGAGGTCATATGGTATGGATTTAAAATAAATTGGATAAATAGCTGATTGAATATACAAACTAAAACCAACATGAATTTTGAAAAAAAAATCATGTATTTTTTACTAACCTTTCACCAGAGTTGCCTTAACTTCGTTGACCTAGTCTGTCAGTTTGAAAAAAGTCAGCAGTGCTGAACAAAAATCAGTAACTTTGAATTGATGAAAATCACTAGTTGACAGAATACGAGCCACAGTGCAGAATTTTGAAGGACTCGAATGTCCAATCAGAAGTATGGAATTCAAAGTTCCAGTGCAAAATGTCACATGCTTACTGTAAAAGTCTTTTACGTAGACTTTTACGCCAGACCTAAGACATGTACCTAAGTCCTGAACTTTTAGGTCGGTCGGCCTGCGCTATCCTCCACTCCTATGTCAAGGAGGAGGAGTCTGACCCAAAAATAAGGCATACGTCGTACGTCTTAGGTTTACGTGAGTCAGATCATACTGTCTATTAAATATTAGGAACACAATTTTGCGGGCGACGTATGTAAGGGCTAACTGGTTTGGGTTTTAAGGGTTCCGGTTTCGAAACCCCCACATTTTTCAAAACCCCTAGGCTTTCGGGGTTTTACGGTTTTGATGAATTCATAGATTGTCATAACAGACAGTATAATCAGACTGACGTAGACCTAAGACGTAAATCTTAAAACGTAAAAATAGAGTAAAAAATTAAGGATCATATGTTTGCGTCGCTACAGTATGCGCAATGTCATTTTAAAGTCAAACGTAAAACTTTGACTCAACTAACTCTTTCTGGTAAAATCGCGACAGAATGATACAAGCGCTCAACTCAAACTTCTCATTCATGTTACAAATATATTTTCTAAATATGGAACAATGCTACGGAGTATTAAAATTCAACCACTGCGGGGACAGCGGCCACGATATGGATTTAAAATAAATTGTTGGATAAATAGTTGTATGTAAACTGACATTGATTTTGGAAAAAATCGTATATTCAATACTAACCATTTACCAGGGCACGGTTGATTTACCTTCGTTGACCTCGCCTGTCAGTTAAAAGAGGTCAGCAGGGCCTGAACAAAAATTAATAACTTTGAATTGATGAACTTGACTAGCTGAAAGCAGCAATGTAATGTTTGAGGACTCGAAAGTCCAATCAGAAGTGTGGAATTCAAAATTCGAGCGCAAAATGTCACATGCTTGTTGTAAAAGTCTTTGAAATAGACTTTTACGTCAGACGTAGGACACGTACCCAAGTCCTGAACTTTTAGGTCGGTCGGTCTGCGTTATCCTCCACTCCTATGTAACAGAGGAGGAGTCTGACCCAAAAATAAGGTCTACGTCGTACGTCTTAGGTCTACGTCAGCCAGATCATACTGTCTAACAACTCGTTAGTTCTTACGCAACTACTTGCTTTAACCAAAGTTTGTTTGCACTTGAAGGGGCGGGGAAACAAGGGAGGGTTTACTACCCAATTGGACCGGGCGGAACGAATGCACCGGTATAGTGAGGAAATTCTGATGTAGGGAAACTGATTATGTAGTACCGTCGAGACTCGGTGACCGAGGATTGAACCATGTACCACTGACATTCTCGAATGAGGACGCTTACTACCACGCTGTCCTGTCTTGGCATAAATATATTCCTAATCTAATCTACTCCTTGGATCCGACGATGGGATTCTTTATTGCTGACGAGAGAAACAATAATGGACTAAATAAGTTCATTATTCTCTTTATTGGTTCGTTAATTGATTTTGTTACATGTAGCGTACTCGTACATTAGTGCAATTATACATATATTCCGTGTGTAAACCTCAAAACCCCTGCCTTTCGAACCGTTAAAACCCGCAATAACCGCTCACTTCAAACCCCCAGAACCCTTGATTTTTGTTAAAACACTTAAACCTAACCTCTAAAACCCTCAAATCCCGTAAAACTCTCAAAACCCGTATTAAACCCATTAAAACCCTATGGGTCGGGGTTTTGAACATTCAAGCCCGGATAATCGCCTACTCTGGCCCAGGCCGGCCAACCTAACAGTTCAGGACTTATAGGTATGCTTCTAGTGTAAACATTTATGTCAATGATTTTTGTAAATAGTTCGTGATCATTTTACACTGGGATTTAGAGTTCCACACTTCATTTGACTTCAAACTTTCAAATGCGGCATGTATTCTGTCTCTCTCAAGTTACTGGATTTGGTTCAGAACTGCTGACCTTTCTTAAGCGGATAGACGAGGTCAGTAAGAGTAGGGCAACCGAGCACCCGTGAATAGTAAGTAATGCAAATACGAATTTGTCTACGAAATCGTGTTAGTTTTTAAGTTTAATTTAGCTAACAATTTATTTTAAATCGATTCCGAGGCCGATATCTTCATTGTAATTGAGTTTGTGATTGTTGCTATAGGGAAAACGATGGTGATAGAGGCGCGACGGTCGTTTCCGGTTCTCATAGATGTACATAAACAGACGTCGGTGGAAGATTCCGCAAGTTACACACGACTAAACGAGATTTTAACCTTTTCCACTCTTCAAATACTCGCTCAATAATTTTTTTAATTAACCAAATTTCAGATCTATAGACCACATATGTTTCACAGATTTCAAATATGGGAGTCAAAACATTCTGTGACACTCCTGACTGGAGTGAGGTCGCAATGAACACAAGTGTCACCTTCCCACCACGAAAGATAGGGCAAAATACACGTGTCACCCATCCAAGCCTAACTTCCCTCGTTTTCAACTCATTCTCTCGTTTTCCCTTGAAAAGGATATTGCGCATACTGTGACGACGCAAACATTTGACGCTAAATAATAATTGTGGTATGAATTAGTCGGATTGTGTCTTTTAGTGGTGACTAATTGCACAAGGCATATGGTTGCAAATGACAATGCACTTTGGCTGGGAACGACAAATGGCTCTTGGCCCACCGTTTGCGTCGTCCTACACAAATTAATGGCATGCACTAAACGCAGCGTAGCTCTTGAGGGATACGTAATCCCGAAATAATTTTATTTAATCTTCTCGTAGAACGATATGATTTGGTTGTTGAAATGAATTTTTAGTTGTTGAAAATTTGTAATAAAATATTTTTTTGTACACTTTGAAGAGAGGACTCCTTTGTTCCGATACACCCGAGTGATTATCCAGGAAATTCAAAATGACCCATTCCATTTTAAACAATGCAGCAAGTCGAACTGGTGATCGACTGGAGGTAACTATTTGACCTGAAAAAATTAAAATATACTGAAACCTTGTATAACATGTGATCATTTCTATTTTTCAGCCACTGGTATTATTTTGGTCCATACAACCGGCAACCGATGAAACTATCAAGTAAGTTTGAGATTCGAATTCACCTAGTGACCAAACAAAACAAACCTCGTCTAGAATATTCGCAGGAAATAGCGTTGAAATATTGAACGGTCCGAATGTTGACAACATTGTATGCCAAAATTCTTGGCCGCAATGAAAACAATTAACGAACTGACTAACTCCGAAACAATTTGTCCAACAAAATATTAATTTCGCTTTTAAACCGGAATGATAATTTCATTTTCATTCCTCCTCTAACCGAAATTATGTTTTGCGACAATATATTTAAGCTTGCAGCGGAAGCGCACCGACGAGTATTTGTGAATAATATTTGCTTGAGAGCGGATGAATCACTCACCAGTAATCAGGAAGAATGAAAACGTGAGGTTGATAATATGCATGTTTTAAATTAATTTTAACTTAATTTTTTACGCAATTTAATATTTGTGATAAGCATTTCCTTCGAAATCTAATGACGCGTCTTATGAGCCCTGTTCCAATGCACTGTAATGCGGGCATTCAATGATAACAATGGTGATAAATCACAAAATGAACACCATAAGAGTGATTGATCTCAAATTTTGAAGACAGCTACTCCTTCACGTCTTGAACAATGCTTAAATCGTGGTCAAGTCGATGTAATGTCCAGGGTCACTGCTAGTGATAGCCAAAGGTTAACATACAACATTTTCGAATGTTGAATTCGAAATCCCTGAGTTTTAAAAACAAATCTTGAAATTTTGAAAATCTGAACTTTCAAAACCAATCGTGATTTTGTTAGATATCAGAAAGATTTGAAAAGAAATATCGACGAACAGCTAGTGGAATTTAGTTTCAAACTTTCAAATCGTCGTACGCTAATAACGTTTTTAAGCTCTGTGAGTATAAAAATAAGAATGACCACTACATCAAGACTACCTTTGGCTAATCACAATATCTCAAAATTGTAAAAACTACGTAATCTCTGAAAATAATTTTTTGGCTGCTAAGGACATTTTACAGATGTCCGTTATTGGGAATTTATTATTGCACATTCTATTAATTCAACTGCGAAATCCACTTATTTATATGTGCAGTCCATATATTCAACTGCTGCAACTATGCTTTTAGCGGCTGAATTAACTATTTACTACGCATTCCTTTAATTTGGCTGTGAGGTCTATTTATTTAGCTGTGGTCTCCATATATTTAAATGCTAAAACTACTTAATTAACTGTGGGGTTAATTGCCACCCATATGGAAATAACTCTTCGATGAAACTTTCTGACAATTACTTCAAAATGTACGTACAGAATACTTGTTAAAGTGAATGTGTTGTAAATATTCCGTCATGAAACTAGTCTAAATGATTTTGCTACTCGCGATGCAAGGATCCCTTCGTGGTATTTGGTGCTATGACTAAATAAATAAATAAATACTTTGCATGTGAGTGTGAACATATATGGAAATCTTTCTAGTTTTCTTTCTTCTCCATTTTAGTGGCGAATCCTCATGGCAGCATACGCCACCGAATCCACCTGCAATGAATTTTGAAATTTATCTGCAAATTAGTGTCAGGTTCTTATTTGCAGAAACAAATAAACAATTGCAGCTCCCATGCCAACCGTGCTAATATTTTGTGGCAGAAGTTGTTGCAGGAATTTGCGGCTATATGTGATTGCTCATTCAAATTTCAGCATCAATTGCAGAAGAATTGCAGGTGCCATGTAGATGCCTCTTTTGGAAATAACTCGATTGCATCTATTCAGTTTATTCTACTCAAAATGTGCCAGAGTTATGATTCAATAACAGCAAACTCTTGGATTGGATTGAATGTAATTTTATTTAGGTCATCAATTTCATAGCTCACACAACATAATCATAAACATCAAACATGAAACGATAAACTGATATTTATTAACCAAAAGAGCTCATAAAGACACTGTTGCAACTGCAGGATTTATAATCTGAGTAAACCTCCGAAATTGAAATATATAAATGCGAATATTAAATACCAAAAAAATTTAGGACCATAAAGAGGAGTCGAAATACCCGGAGGAAAATATGAATTTCCTAGTGGTGAAATGTATTAACATATTATGGAAGGCATCGAATTGGACTGTTCAGTAATGTGTAATGTCCAATTCTGGTAATGGCAAAAAGTTAAGAAATCTACTAGCACATTACAGCGTGTATTATTTTGATCACTAAATAGTTGTTACGATTTAATGCAGTATAAAAGTCGATACAAAGCTTAAGGGTCAAGTTAGTCTTTATTGGTATGGCTTGCAGTTAAACAATCTATTGATTTATGCGATTAACAAACCACTGGTGCTCTGCTCCAGGTGAAAACATATTAGCAAATGGATCGCTCTACTCATACAGGCTTTGCTTACTTTTGATGTCTAAAATTTGGCTCGACGATTTACAAGTACGTACTGTTCCAAGCAGGACGGAAATACTTTCTCTGTGTCTAGTCCGAGTCCGAGTATTGTAAATTGCAAATTTGAATAAATAAACTTACTATAATGCGATGTGCCACGAACAGAAATTTAGCATTCTATTTGTATTAAATTGTGAGAAAGAATTTATAATTGTGTTTCATATGAAGTTAGTAAGTGCAAATTTGGATCCGAATTACTGGTAAATTATTTCCTAGTTCCGACTATGTCAGCTTAATTTGAAAAAAATAGATAACATTTAAACAAGAAATTACAGAAAAATAATTTGAATCAGCAAATTGGCGGGTCACGGTCACGGACAATTGTAGAGAATATTTACGAACGACCACAAGACGGAGCATTTGCCCATTACCGCCTGCTCATGTCTCAAAATAGTATTTACCACATTTTGTGTATAATCCATTCTGGTGCTGCCGGATTCCCATTAGCCAAATGTGAGACGTTTATTTAGTAATTATTCGTCGCATACTGTTGGCCTTTAATTTGAATTGAACGAGTATTATAAGACCTGGAGTTTATGCAATATATTATCGGACGAACTGGAGGACGCACGGTCCCTCACCAAGTGTTCTACTCAGGTGGATGACCGTTTATATCCGGTCATGAAAATGTGTTTATTTGTGGTATTGTATCAGCATAAAACCATCCAGCATATAAAAGCCAGCTAAATAGATATGCATGTTTGGGTGTAAATAACTAAATTTTAATTAAACATTATGACACGTTAAATTGATCTCTGGGCCGAAATATATGCAAATATGTATAGATGCTCATTCATGTTATAATGAGTTATATTATACGTTTCAACGGGTTTTGAAAATCAGAATTTATTAGACAAAAAAAGACCCCGCCGTGGAGTCTTGAAAGAATTTTTTTTTCTCCTCTTCTTTTTTTCCGAGTTTCACTCGGATAGTGTTATATTTTTAATGCTTTATATCTTGGGTGTGAGTTAAGTAGACTGTGACAATAATGTGGGCTAAGCAGTTTGTATACAATTTACAAATACTCAAGGTGGTTAGTTTATTAATCAAAAACTAATAGCTTGAAATTTACAGACAAGACGTCCTTCACGTCTACTCTCTGTCCATGTCAGAACATCATTACAGATAATTCCCTCGTAATTAAAATCTGCATTCCCAGCTACCCTATTGTGTTGTCGGAAAAAATCATTTCGGATTGAACGGCATTAATAATTTATGAGGGTAATTGAAATTGCTTTGTGTCGTTGAACTCATTTGGCCTGTAGAATTGAGTCGCATTAGTAATATGAGACCGCATAAGCCTTATAATGCGTGCCATATTGATAATAGGTTTTCCCTCAGACGCTAAAGCCATCAACCGTGCCCCGAATAATTCGTCATTCTGAAATTGGACAATGAGATTTTCAAAATCACATTATTTCTGCTGCCGATGAATTCTACTATTCATTCTGGTAGACCCCAAAGCTTACGCTCGGTCTGATGAAGAAGAATGTCATTTACGCTGGGCAAAGCGTTCCGCACAGGATATATTTGAGGTTAGTTACAGAAATATTGACTAGACGCCCAAATTAAATTAAATTTACTCATTCACACAGTCCTTCGGAGCTAAATTGCAGTTGGGTTTTTTATTTTGAAACGCTCTTTCCAATTAAATAAATTATATGTAATCTTGTTATTAGTGCCCACCTGAAGTGAAGTCCTACCGACCTTGGCCAGACAGGAAAACTTGTGAGGGGTACGACGTTATAGTTCATACCGAAAGAACTTTCAAACCCACGTATGTATTTTAGAATTTCTTACACATATGTTTTGGAGATGATACGTAACAGAGTATAGGAGGTCAAAAGACAACCGAAAGTGACAGAAGCCTTAAGCTATTTTACGATTACTGAATTAGTGACCGGTTATTATGAGTTGTGTAAACACTGCATTGTGTTGTCTGTCCGTTCGTTACCGTCCACACTTTTTATGTGATAAACGTTGACGGATTTCAACAAAATTTACAATGTAGGCACACAAGGTCACCAGACACGGCTAATATGACCTCGTCAGGATTCCTCTAACCCAGATCACCAGAGGTCAAACTTTCAAAGTTGTTCAGAGTAGAATGTTAAGACCATGGGAGAAGCCACCCATGCCCACCCATGTTGGGAAGGACCCACCCATGCTGACCCGTGTTGGGGAAGCGCTC
>JAQFYE010004577.1:0-13157 GCA_034694305.1 Protaphorura glebata
TTCGGTACTACCGAAATTTTTAAACTTTTCGAATACCGGTATCGATACTACCGGGTTTTTAATTTTTTTTCATATACTACCGAATACCGGTTTCTACCGAAAATACCGGTTTCTGAATACCGGTATTGGATTCACTACTCGGGAGTTTTTGTGGCACTTTCTAATGGATTCATTTAAAATCGGCAAAGTTTCTTGAAAGGATCTCGGGGATCGCCCAGCAGCGTCCACCCTTATAGCAAGTATAATTTCTTTGGATCAATGGTAAACAGAAGTGGGATCGAAGGACTTCCTTTGAAGATATGTGGTAAAGAAAGTATTTCTGGACGAAGGACTGGATAAATTAACATGGGAAGTGAACGGGCAATTTCCTGTAGGAAGTTCTTTGTAGGAGGAAATCCGTGTTTTGTGAACTCGGAAATTAAGTTCTGGTTCTTGGATCTTCTGATCACAGAAAACTGTGCCAAAAAGAAACCTTGCCACGCCATGCGGGTTCGTTGCCAAATACGTAGCAGGTGATATTTATTTGCTCTGAATTCCGGAATTAGAATTAAACCTCTGACCACGCACACCCGCTTTGGTATTAAGTTCAGTGTGAGGTGAAATTAATTAGAGAACATGCATTTCGAGGAATCCTTCTGCGGTGATTTTGAAACGCAATTATCAAAGTGTGGTAGGTGGAAAGGAATATCCCAGGGAAGGCGTGCTTTGTTCATTCTAAGCGAAAGCCCCATATTACTAAAACTTTGAAAACTGAGCCGATTTTCAAGGTTTTGTAAATTGTCTTTGTTGGAAACCATTTCATACAAAGCCGAAGCTTCAAACAACAACCACGCCTGTTCGCAACCTTGGTCTCTGACATATGTATTTTGTAGCAAAGATCTAGGAGTTATCGCGCTTGAAAATCCGATGCATGTATTGGCGCTGACTAGGGCTCAAGTAAAAATCGGCACGAAAAGACACCTAACGAACGGATTTTTGAACGGTTTGTCGACTGATAATAGAAAATACCCGAAATGTAGTGAAATATTGTTAGGCAATGTCCACCTGCTATTTGTTATTTAATCACCTAATTATTGATAAACATGGATGTAAAATCTACAAAATGGTAAATATTATTCGTACTTATCCTTGTTTACCCCGACTAATTATATTGTCTATAAAATTTTGAGTACCTATATTTGAAGCATTAATTTAATAAATATTTGTGCACGTCGGACATAAATAATAATTTGCGGTGACAAAGACTTGTGAGCGGAGCGTGAAAGTATATTGCTCGGGTCGGGGTTGTGGTCGTCTGTCTAAACTGTAAGTGCAACCCAGATGGTATTATCGTCATTTCACCAGTTATTTATGTATTCGTTAGTCGCCTGAACTGAATAATATTAAAGTGCTTTCAAAAAGCAAAACATCTATTCATATCAAATGCTGACGGCAATTCCCCAAAATTTATTCAAAACATAAAGTCGACATTTTCAAATGTTGTTTGGCGTTATAACTGCTGCGCTGCCATGGCCCAACAAGCTTGAAATAATACGATTATTAGAACCGTAAAATATTTTGTCCAGAATTATCCACAGACAAAACACGAAGTTAAAATCATGCTGTATTCCAATTACTTTCCAGTCTATTTTTACATGTATTAGGCACAAAATGTGCGGAAATGTGAAGGTTAACCTGTCAGATCTAATATCTAATAATGAAACTAGGAAATTCGAGTTAACCGAATGGACTAAGAGTTAGATGAATGGATAAAACTAGAATATTAAATGTACACACAAAGTAGGTCCTCAAACATAGTTTAATTATTTTTGTACAATTTGGATAGTGGATTCGGAGTTCTATCTAGCAATTAAATCCATAATTAAGCAATTTGAATCCACACAATAACTCAATGTACAGAAACATTAGTTCCAACCTGACTATGACTAGTTGATATCCATAAGTGATGAATACTTAATTGTTATGCTAGGGGTTCATTCCACTCAGTTGTTGACAATTAATGAGACCAAGTCATGTTTTTACGGCATACCAGGCACGGCATGGAACGAACAATGACCTACTTGTCAACATTAAAACAACTAACATCAATTTGTGCACATTCGAGGACAACGCTGAACTTCGGTTTGAATTAATTCCGGCAAAACAAAGATATTGTTTATTTTGAAGGCCCCAGCAATTTTGGTCACTGGTAACTCTATCGGGTAGTCAAATGGCTTTTCGGTCCCAGCTTATACGTGGGTGCTCAGATATGCAGAGTGAGATATAACGTTTGGTAAATGATCAAAGGCGCTTTTGAACGCTTAATTCATTTTTTTTTCTTTATTTATCTTTCCCGATCGGGTCTCCAGTCACGGGTCAACATTATTATATGCACTTATTTAATTTCGACATTTTAAAATTAAATGTTGTCATAATCAATTAAGGTTTGCAAAACAAAAATTATTTTTGAAGCTTGTCATTTGTCAGGCGTCAGTCATGTACCTGCAACTAAAAAGCTACACGTGCGGGCTTATGTGCTCTGCTTGTATGCAAATCTTTGATTTTTTGCAATATAATTTCTCCACTCATGTCAGTTGACTTTGACTTGCAATTTCTGCGTCAAAATTAACTAGAAAAAACTATTCAAACACAGTCGATTAGGTTAGATGAGAAATATTGATGATTCGATTATTTTTGCTGAATTATAATTTAAGTAACGGCTTCTGTCAAACAAAATTATTGCGAAATTCTAAGATTATTTCAAATAAACAAGTCAGATTTACTTACAGAAGATTCGTTTAAATCGAACAGCGGAGATATGGAAAAACACAAGGTGAATATTTTGCTCAAAGTTTTCCGGTTCAGTCTGCGCTGTAACATTCACTGGAAATCCCGTAAGTGGTAACCCGGGCAACAAGTAATTTGTGTACACGTGTGGACTACGGACAGACCCGAAATTCAGAATACTGAAAACCGAGAGCTGAACTCAAGTGAACGGAGGACATTAAGTTCTCAGAAAACTTGTTTCCAATTTTGAACTAACGATCTCATTTGATGTGATTTATTTGCAGATGCTAATACGGCAAATCATGTCACGCGCGTCAAGCGCTATCTAACAAGGAAATGTATTCTTATGTAAAATACAGATCGATTCAACTCAAGTCAACTGTGACCGATTTGTCGACAAATAAGATTCTAGACCATGGTTACAAATATTAGAAACATTCTAGGCATTTTCCGGGTATGATTCTACTGAAATCTACAGAAAAGTACAGGGTGTGCGGAGAACAAGGAAACACTTATCCGAATTTTACATGCTGGGTAAACGGTTCCTTGTCAAGCATGACTAACATTCATTCAACCTCAAATTCATTAAATTCTCTTCCACGTATGTGTTTATATTTTCTGGGAGTTGATCCCTCATCCACTTGATTCTATTAAACTTGACAAAATCGAAAATTAGAACCTGGAAACATTAGACACGCTTTACTTTGACTACATGAATTTACAAGGGTAAATTTCACCTAATTGCAATCGACAGTTGGAACTTAAAAGGAATGTTTATTCAACCGGACTGAACTTAATATAGATATTAAAATTCAGTTTTGCCTGAAATTATAATTGGAAATTGAAGATTCAACTGCCAACATGATTGCAAATTTCTGGGAGACAACATTGCATTGTGGATTTGTACCAACATATGAGAGGCTCCATGATTGAAAGCTTGCAAAATCTAAATCAAGTTTACTTTTAGTTGGCCATTAGTTGCTAGTTAGTCCATGCACAAATTTGTGAAAATAAGGATGTCAATTTAAAATCCACTTGGGAAAAATTGAGGCTGTTTCAATACTTTCCCAGAAAGTGCTTGACAAAATTCGAATTAAATAACAATAATTGCTAACTCAAGTCCCGACTCCCGACTAATTAGTTCGAAGTGCAAATGTATTAAACTGTGACTTTTTTTTATTGGGATGCGCTTGAATTACCGACCACCCAGAATGAATGTAATCTAATCGATGCTATAAAAGTGGAAGGGTTATTTATTTTTATTGCAATTTATTTATCGTAAAAGCGTTATCTCCTGCATTCGCACTACTGCGACACCAAATGAGCAAAACAAGATTCAAACATCCAATGCCATTCTCACGCGTCGTTCTCTTTCGAAATAAGAATGAAGACGTTTCCGTGACCTTTTGGGTCACTAATGGTGCACTGCGGTTGCGGTAGGGAATTTAAGATTACTCAATCTGTATAATAGCAGCAATAAGCAATTTACACCAACAACTTCGCATCTGGATGTTCTCATCACTTCATTTGGCCAAACACTCTAAATTAACAAGGAAACTTCTCTTCTAGTAGAAGCCGACAAAAGCAAATTCATCTGGAAGTCAAATTAAGTGCGTTTAGTTAAATAAATTAATCGATTTGACGTCGCAATAAAATTTTGGTTTAGTGCTAGAGATTTCTTACACATAATTGTACTGAATTCTCCGAGTATATCCGGCAATGAAGAACGAAAAATTAATTTTGCGATAAAAAGTATAATATTCGAGACAAGGACGCCAGAAACTTAATTGTGAACGTTTTAGCGGGACGTAAGGTGTTACATGAGAAAGTGGTTTCCTTGTAAGCATTATTTTCGGGCGTAGCGTCTAGTGATTCAAGTTCTCGAGTTCTACGATACTTCTAGTTTTCTAGTATTCCATTTAATTCGAGAAGTAAGCGTTCAAAGTACATTGAACGATGTACCCACGTAAGAGACAAATACTCAGAATTGGTTTATTATCAGCCAAAAACCTCTAGAAACTTGTGTAAATGTAAACACTTGATGAATGAATGGAGAGCACCCATCTAAAAGTTTTCCTCTAGAGATGATCTCAAGAAAAAAGGGTTGAGGACAAAAAATAATACTTTGAAGAAGTACTTCAATGAGAGATTATATTTTGAACCACACACACAAGTTCTTAAAATAAAACAAAAGTTCTTCCTATCTATCCCAGTTTCCAAAGTTACGTTTTAATATATCACACATTTGGTGCAATCCATTTATTTTATATGTAGGCATATTATTATTACTTTTAATGGAATAATCGGCAGACATTTTTGACAGAAAATTCCTTTTAATCAGTCTGTATGTCTTTTAGTCAGTCAATATGTAGGCATACATATTTTCATGCCTTATGGACAGCATTTTTGATACCGTCCCATTTGGACAAGGAATGCTAGCGACCTCTATATTACACATTGATAACTCCAGGTGACTCCTAACCATAGCGAAGTAATAGTGGACTGTTTGTACCACTATGCTTCTTTTCCTAATCAATTTGTAGATACTTATTTCTAAATATGTAAATAATTATTCCTCTACTAAAAAGTTGAATAGACAGCGCTTGTTTATAAGCTGAATCAAATTTAATGTGTTTTTAAATTTTAATAGGAGTTATAATTAAACCGTTTCTGGTGTAAGTTATCAATTGTAGGGTATGAGATATAAGTTGAAGAACCACCTCTAGGTGTGGAGGGTTATATAGACATTTTGAACTTTTGAACTTGAAAATGTATTTTTATGTAAGCAAACACACCCTTATTCCTTGGGTTGTTCCTTTCCTTTTAATATTTACAACCAGAACCAGACATTTGGTATTTTGTTGTTTCTAAAAACAGACGACGATGGTCTGCACAAAACGCCATTAAAAATAGATTGAAGTGAAGGAACGAGTTTAAATATTTTGTATGGATGCCGAGCTCTTTTTTCTCACTCAGCAAAGGCACAACATTAACCTAAGAACAAAATGTCAAATTTTCATTTTCTCCCAACCCAAGTAAAAAAAAATGTCCCAAACTCATGAGAAAGACACAGTTGGTTGACTTTGAATGAGTGATATTTTAAAAATACGCATTAAGTTGTAAAAAAAAGGGTTAAAATCTAAGACTCCTGTCACTCTCCAATTTACACTCTGTTTCACATGTACATAAATGTGAATTCTGTAATTCTAGACGAAACAGCTATTCCTTCTAAGGACCATTTCGTATTTCATCTCTTTTTTAACTTCCATCCGTCACTTTGTTGTCAAGGGTTAGTTTCGGGGTCGGGCATCATTAACACCATACCCTCTATGTGTCTGGCAGCAATTACGACGCAAAATTCCAAATGTATATTTCAAAGACATGGTAAATAACCCAACCCTTCTCAAGTCACACATTCACTCAGTCAACGTTCGAATGACTTGTCTATTTATTTTCTAGAATATATGAGAAATGATATTTGTACAGGGTGTTTCATATAAATGTTCTAATGATCTACAAATACAATATAGGGACAAAAAGATGCACCTCAAAATCTTTATTCTTCCAGTCATCGCGCATAATTTCATTTCATAATAGGGAATGGGCTGACTTTATGCGATTCCCTGCCAGAATTCTGTTAAATAGTGACCTGGGCACGAAGGAACTGACCACCCTGTACCAAGTGTACATACCAGCATTGGGTTCGAATCACTAGCAACGCCATTTCATTGTTTGCCAAGCAAATAATAGAAAGACCCTCCAGGAAAATACGAATCACGACTCTGAAATTAAAATTCAAGCTCAATTAAATTTGATAGTTTGGCCACAGGGCATAGAAAGTTACACATTGTGACAAACCTAGCTAATAAAAAATGGAGAGGACATTTGCCAAAATACAGCCGTCGCAAAAGATTATTGTGAAGTTAGATTATATTTTGGACTGAGGTCCCAAATGACTGTATTCTATGGTCCAATTAAGCAGGTTGGCCTCTGTTTACCTCGAATTTAATCGAAACAAAGAGTAGGCGTCGATGCAGTTGTTATGGAAGGTCGTACCTAGCTCCTACGCTGGTCTAATTTGCGTTAACAAGTCCAACTTTGAAAATTGCCTGAACTTATAAGGTGGAATGGATTAGGGAAGCAAATTTTAATTCGGACTTAATTGCACCTTGTAATTAAAACTGGCTACTAATTAGCCAGAAAACATGCAGGTGAAAGGTGAAAGGTGAGCTCGATTCAAACATTTTGAAATGCTGATTTGTTTTGAGTCGCAATTTGAACCACCTCGTCACGACGTTGTTCGAGGAACTATCTACGCTGCGTTGCAGAGGCTAAAAATGGTAATTTGATGCGATCTGGAAGAATAAATATTGAAATAATGAGGAGGGGTAGAAGAATAGCATAGCGGGGACACTAATTAGGAGCACTTCGGATGTTGAAACAGATATTCAAAAACATTCAAAACATTTGTTTTCTATCAGATCTGTGTTTGTGGACAATTGTGCGGATTCCTGATTCAGGAATCCCGCTTATTCGACACTAAATTGTGTGATGTTATGTATTTCTGAAATCATTAAATGCGATTTTTTTAGAGCACATTCTGAATTCCAAGCTTGATTTTACAGGATAACCACTCACGCCCTCTGCAGATAAAAGAACTCAAGGTTCGAAGTGCCTATTGATTTATTTGAGACTTAATTGTAGTGCTGGATGGATGGAATCATTGTGTCACTGGAGGCACAAAATACATGGCTGGGATCACAGTTGACCTCGGGTGTCACTCTCCTGATTGAAATCTGATTCTACGTGATATTAACTCCTTATTTGTATGCATCGGCTCACTTCACTTGGGTAAGAATATTAGAAAAGAAATGTGATCGAAAGCATTCACAATCGACCGGAAATTGAATCATTGAAGTTATGAGCATTCCAAAATCATGGTCCTGCATAAATATCGCAAGTGGCATTGATCAGCACTCTTACAATAAGGGGTTAATGTAAATCTTACTTGAAATGAATCACTTAAAATCCATGCTTTTCATCTGTTGAATTTATAGTGGTTGTCACACATGAATTAAAATCAATCAATCGTTCAATCACTTTTAAGCATGAATCTTAAAGCTTCAAGATGTAGGTAAACTGGTTTATCTTAAAAATTCTCGTGAAATGTTTTCCGGACTTCCTAAGGCGTGAAATAATTTGACATAATGTCGTTGTATGAAGTAGGTGAAATATAAACTTACTTTTTCGTAACAAGAAACCCGATAACCTGAACTTATCGTTTTTCGCCTAATTTCAACATGAATTTGATCATCTCTGGTATCTGGGTAAAGTACCAAGAAGACCGACACTATTGTAGCGCTTGATTCGCTCAATGATTGCCGTACACTCAAGACACACAAATCATTTGAAAATGTTCAAATACATTTGGCATAAAATCAAACCTTATAGTTCTAAAGGAACGGTTGGAGATTGGTTAGACAATCTAGTTTGTTTTCTTCCTTTCTATGTGCAACGAGTTCTAGTTAAAAGCAGGTAAATGACATCATGTTATTCAATTCCAACTTCCGCGAATTAAGTAGATTCAGATTACTCATTTATAAAAGGTTTTTTTAGTCATTTTCTTCAGTTGGTGACAATTTCATTCAATGACGATATTCTACCATAAAAATCTTAATAGTATTACCAAACAGGTTTGGGAAGATGAGTCTAATGCTGTTGAAATTGTCAATAATGTTTTTCTCGTTTTATTCAATTTCGTGAGTTGTTAGGGATGAATGAGTCAATAGCCAGAGGAATCCTTGAACTCTTGATCTTTCTTACATTGATTTATTCTACAACTTTTCTAGAAATACAGAGAATATCTAGACAAATTGATAAAATTTGTTCTGAAGGTAAACTGGAACTCAATTCTAGCGAAAATTGGAACATGACGAACCTCGCAATAACTACGCGTTACTAAAATGTTTACAGGAGTTTACGACCGGACGCAACGAAAATCTTTCTCCGAACATTGAACATGAAAAATCCATTCGAAACAAGATAATTTAATGAAACTCTGGTTGGAAATCAAATTTAAGAAAGCTGTACTTAAAAATAAAAAACGACATTGATTAAATTGCATTTCCCTTTGATTGGTTTTATGTTTTACCCCCAA
This sequence comes from Protaphorura glebata, assembly GCA_034694305.1. Classification (NCBI taxonomy): domain Eukaryota; kingdom Metazoa; phylum Arthropoda; class Collembola; order Poduromorpha; family Onychiuridae; genus Protaphorura; species Protaphorura glebata. The sequence goes on from JAQFYE010004577.1 coordinate 8,924, forward strand.
TGAACGCCCAAAATCCTATTCACTTTAACATATTTGAAAAAGTTTTTAACCATTTTACAGTATTAATTGTAATGTATCGCATACAAAATGGTTTTAATTTATGCTTTCTCTCAGAAATTTGAAGAAGTAGCTGAATGTGTCGGATTTTGTCGTGTCAACCTGCATTACATATATCCTTCGGAAAATCAGCTTCAAAGTGCACACTTTTATATTTCTCAGGAGCCTGAAATCGCCTTCTTAAATCTTACGCAATTCAAATCATTTAGGAGAGTACATGCTGTATTTCCGATATATTGAGATTGATTGAAATACGTGTATCAGAAAATGTCCTTTAAATTTGAGACATTTGTGAGGGGAATCTCCAACACAACCGCCAACTTTCTTCCCTTGTCAATTTCTGCATTCAGGACTAGGATGAATCAAACTTTTTGCTTAATCTGTTGGTCAGTGACTGTGTAATAATGATTGTGCTGTCCAACAATTGTAAACACTTAAATCATCTCATACATCAAGAAAATTGAATGGTTAAATTCGGAGTTAAGCTGTGACAAAATCCTCTGAGCCCTCCGAGAGCGCAGCGTTAAAAATAAATGCCATGCTTTCCATCCTAGATGATTACCACGCACCATTCACGATTTCTGTCGCTCACTTAATATTTGTTTACTATTCAAAGTCAATGATTTAGCGTAGTGGTCAAACTGTCAAAATGATTTTGCCATTTCATTCTGCATGCGGTAGAGACCAGAGATAAGTAATTTTCCGAGTAAATTCACAATCAAATTCCTGTAATACTTAAGACTCTTATCATGACTTTTAAAATGTGAGTAACTTTAAATGCTTGGATAATCGATCGTATATTTTGACGCGGATGTAATTGTCGCTTGACGCATTAAAATTGCTTCCATGAATCCATTCACGGCTGTACCAGTCAAATGATAATTATTGAATGAAGGCATTATGAACGTCACAAAAATTGACGGACTCCAAATTCCCCCTTACCCTATAATGCTGGGTCACATTCAAGGTAAAATCGGGTTAAAGCACACAAGGACGAAGAGTATAATTAATTAGATTAATTAAAATATGCACATATATCGCCAGAGCAGTGATTATAATAATTAAAATTTCTAAGATTGGTCAACCTTTCCTCCTTTGAATCAAAAATCGTGTTAATTCGTTAAATTTGTTCGAATTAATGCCAAAAGAAAAATTGGCGTCGTATTGGAAGTGATTCTATAAATACCATACAATTTTCTAAAAGTATGCCCATTTATGCTACTATCAAAATCGCCTTTACGAAGAAAAGTAAAATATTCGAGTTAAATCGATAAGAGGTTGTCTTATTTTGAATACCCGCCAATAATAATAAAATGTAAATCGTCATACGAAAGAAAATTCAAATTCTGAGTATTTTCGAGTTCTCAGAACTTCCATATAAAATTGATTTTTTGGTGCGCAGTTCAGAGCGAAAAGAAGTTAGAAAGAAGACCATTAAAAACGGAATGCATGATTCCACTTTGTTTTTTTGTACGTGCTATATTATTGCTAATTTATGAGTCGAAATTAATGAAATGTGCCATTTTAATTAGACCGTTATTCAGCTAAATAATAATGTCTTTCTAAAATGGAGGGTCCAACGAAAGTTAATGATTTTGTTCATTTAGTGTTATTCCAGCGAATCCGATGATAATCCGCCAGAAATACCGAAATCATTAGCAAAGATAAATCAAACGCGACGGACAGTCCTATTTCTATACATACACTTTTCACTAATTGGTCAGTGTATAATGATAAGGGATATTTTTTAAATCAGTACTTATGTCGCAGTCAATATGTGAATATTTTCATATTTCACCTTTCAGATTTCCCCGTACAACTCCTAAAATTGTGTACAACGAGACTTCCTGAAAAGATTCATAAAAGCTCATTTCTGCTTCTGGTATAAGAAGCTACCTTTTATTTCATTTAATTACATTGAAAGTCAAGTCAGAAATTATTGTGTATGGTTACGTGAATATGATTTATGATTTAAGGGTCTTATTTATTCACCGGGTACTTCAAAGGAATAAAAGGGACCTCTAATTGGGCATCCGTAAAAAAATGTCTTGATGTAAGACGTGAAAAGATATCAAATTTTCCGCTTGGCTGTACGAACGCGACGGATCACTCCCTTTACAATTTGTTCTTTCTTTTTTTTTCTAAGGCAAATCGTAATGACTCTTGGTTTTGAATCAAAGAGATTCAATCATAATTCCATGGCAATGAGTCCCCGTGCTACCACTGGCATGCGGATAAAATGTCATTGCAATCGGATTCCAAAAATCTCTTTCAATTCCACACGGAGGTAGACCAGTAAAAAATATCAGGATTGTTTTGAATGTACTATGTAGTTCAGCCCGAGAATTTTATTATCCTCACATTTCTTAGAATCAACTACCATAATTCATAATTTTCAAGTTATTCATTCTCACCTAGTCGACGACTTAAGCTGGGATAATGATGATTAAAAATGTGGACAAGGGGAGTAGAGGGACGTCTTACTTAGCATCTTCTGAATTAATAAGACGTCTCTTTTGAATTTCGGATTATATGATGCCCGCTCGGGTCTGAGTGAGTCTTGCTCAAGGTACGAATCCCAACTGTCATTACATATTTCAGAATATCATTTGTATCAAAATAATGTGACGGGTTCCCTATTAGGTAAGCTCATACTGTCTAGACAAAAAAAGCCAAGTAGGAATTTACAAAATTTGAGTCCCACAGGAATTGATTCCACCAGATCGTCTTGACCGATTTTGCTGGTGACCCGATAAGACTTGGTTTCACAAGGAGCCTTTAGAATCACAAAATAGTCTTTCAAAATATTGTAATGGGTGCTGGGTTAAAAATTTATTAGACGGCGTACCCTAAAGTGATGCTGGAAGACCGCACCTTGTGAAACTAACGAAAATGTCCTCAGGATTTTCTGTACACTTGTATTTCGAATTAATTATAATTTGTCCGTGCGCGGATGATGAGATTAATAATTCACAGGAAGGCTAGACTGAGTAAACAAAACTTTCATGTCATGATATTTCCAGACACCATCACCACGTCTCTGACTTAAATATCTTATACGGAATTACAGAACCTCCCGGAAGATTAAAAAGCCGGGCATATTGCCGGGAACCAAATTCTGAGATGTACTGTACTGTCTGTACTTAATTCGAAGTAAGCTTTTCTTGTGTGGATAGTTAGAGAACACTATTGGTTAAGGATGTGGAATTGGAAAGCTGATTGTCAATGGTTTTGAAGCTTGAAGAAAGGTGAAATTTTTCATGATACGAATCTGTCCAAAAACGGTGATTGACATAGTGAGAGTTCAGAAGCGTGTGAACAAATCTTGTTTTAGCATGGATACATTGTTTTAATCATTGTTTGCAAAAATAAAAATAAAAATGTAGAATTGTAACGTATACCACTCACTTCACTCTAAAAATGCTTCCATCAACTTAAATAAGAACCTTTCGATGATCCAACTTGGCATTTCATGAAAATTTCGGCCTAGAAATTTAGAATTGAATTACCTTTTCAACACTGCATTCAATTCGATTTTAGCCTACGCGGAATCCTGTTAGGTGATTGGGTTCAATCGTTTTGTGGAATCCTGTACTTCTACTTCACAGTATCCACTGTTTATAAAATCATATAAGGTACCTAGATAAATGTGGCATTTATTTTTCCAAATCGGTTTGAGGACGTGAGAAAAACTAAGAAACCTGGCGACGGATGACATCTCAAAGTTTGAGCAAATAATTGTGTTGTCAATCTCCGGTCACCGTCACCCGGTCACCGGTACATCCGTCTGGAGGTTTCACCAACCACGATGAGATGAGGACTTCTCTGGGTTCAAATCTTATGGGCTTGAGTGAAATTTCCCCTTGTTTGTTTTGTGGAGTTTTGTGTAGTTGCCAAGAATAAAACAATTCAAACTGTAAGGAAGATCGTGCTAACACGCTCGTGGTTTGAGAATATCGGCGATATGAAGAGTCACAGTTACATCTGTCAATGGCCTCTTATCATTAATGTTCTAATTGAGGTCAAAGGTCATTTCTGTCTTGACTTACCAATTCAAAATATTACACTGAGGTGTACAGAATGTAAATTACATAGAGCATAATACACTATGGGACAAATGTAACGAGCCCGATGGCAATTTCCCGCGCATGAAGTTTAAACTCAAAATTTTAACAGT
>JAQFYE010004578.1:0-13156 GCA_034694305.1 Protaphorura glebata
CATTACCAACTTTGTGCAGACCGAACCGAGAATTACCGTGTACTTATTCATTTCATTGTCATACATGGCAAAAAGAATTATAATCGTAATTATAATCATGATTATAATCGCTTGGTTATAATCTGCGAACCCTGTTTTGACCAGTTCAAATATTAACAGTGCTGCGGAACATTTTGAATCAATAAAGTGTATTAACCATTTCCGTTTCGTTTCCGTTTCGTTTCCGTTCCGTTTCCGTTTCGTTCCCGTTTCCATGCTTTTATTACCGTTTCGTTTCCGTTTCCATGCTTTTATTACCGTTTCGTTTACGTTTCCACTAGCGCCTTTTCCGTTTTGTTTCCGTTTCTACCAAGAAACGAAACGAAACGAAACGGTCCGAGCCCTATTTTGGACACGGGTCGATTGATAAGTTTCGTGAAAGGAATCCGGGGTTACTAGTGTTTCGTTTTCTTCGAAAAAATAATTTTTCAAATGTTAAAACGGAATATTCGTTTGTACGGTAGTGTTGAGCTTAAGGTTCAAAGCGTGCACCCTTAAATAACCTTCGTACGGCAAATCAATATTAATGTATCAAAATTCCCGTCACCCACCGAGATATTCCGTTCGTATCGGATATTAACTAATCTACTCAATGTTCCCAGAAATCCGTAACTTAATTGTAAAGAATCGACCTCTTTTTAAGGCGAGTTGCATTCTTGCATCTCCATGAAACAATCACCAATATTCTTGACATAATCAGGTCCTTTATACGAGGACAGTAACCAGTTGTTGAAATATTTTGCCTCTTCAAAATCATTCCATGAATTTAAGTTTAAACTTTACATTTTTAACGAAAATAATATTGTCATATTTTCAATCTTTCTTTATCGTAATTTCTTAAAATTCATATGTAATATTGAGAACAAATCGTGCTATCAGAAGTTATGTCTATATATAAACCTGGTGATGTGCTTCAGCCGCAAGAACCATTCCCGCCGTCGATAATATAAAATATAACGCCGCATAGATTGGAATACTCCAATTCTCGGAATTGAAAATGACCGCAACATTTAATGAAGTATGTATGCAAAGTAGAGAACAGAAATAGAAATACACAAGTTTGACCGTTGAAGCTGTTCAATTTGTTGAAAATGGTCTTAATTCTTGCGTAGGTCTCGAGTGCCTGATAAATATTACCGAATATTAAACCGAGAGGAAGTGTGGTTCTGTGCAGACAACTCTTCATATATCTTATATTGAAAAATTAATTCCACTATGTATTGATCACCTCATGGTCCGAACCATTTTGACGTGATTGAAGCAAAGTGTGGTTGAATTTCTTCGTCAGTTTGTGACTGATCAAACCATGAAAACCATTTGAAGATTCGCGAGAGCAGGGCAATTATCATTACAATTTTTGTGTCCAATGAGAATGACTCTGTGGTATTCGAGCTCAAAAAAGAACCCAACTTTATTCGTTTTTCTAGTCTTTCATAGCCATAGCCTCAGTCACCCCCGAATTTTAAAAATGAGAACAGTATAGTGAAATATAGGCAAGCCAGAGTACTTGAAACCAGAACGACAGCGTAAGCTATGGTTACAAGGCGGTTGACCTGTTATTAGAGATAAATGTGGCCGTTACTTAAACCTTTCCACTTTCAAGCTCATTCTCGAAGCACACACCACACATATTTGACACCTAAACTCTAATCTCCTTTTCCGATGCGTATGCCAATCCTGTTCGCATGTACATATATGTTACAAGCGGAGATTTGTATGCGGTAGGGCGGTGACTCGAGCTTGAAAGTGGAAATCTTTAAGTGAGAGCAACATTATCGATAAAATTCGCTCTCAATTTGCAGACTTGGGTCAATTACACTGGAAATTGTAATTTCAATTACAAAATACAATTACAATTACGTAATTGTAATTAATTACATCCCACATTTTGAATGTAATTTGTAATTGTAATTCAATTACTTGGAAGATGTCTGTAATTGTAATTGAAATTACTATTTTCTCAAAGTTTTGGTCAGTCAATGAGAAAATGCGTTTTTAGTGCTGAAAAACACAAGAAAAGATGTATTTGAAATTTTAATTTGTATTGTAATTGTAATTGAAAATTCAATTACAATTACGTAAATGTAATTGTAATAAATTACATAAATAATTTTCAATGTAATTTGTAACTCTAAATGAAATACTTCCAAACATTAGGCTGTAATTTGTAATTGTAATTGAAATACTTTCAAAAATTAGGCTGTAATTTGTAATTGTAATTGAAATACTTTCAAAAATTAGGCTGTAATTTGTAATTGTACATAGTTGAAGTTCTTTCAAAAGTAGGCTGTGATTTGTAATTTGTAATTACATTTTCAATGTAATTGACCCAAGTCTGTCAATTTGATACATACTTGCTTAGAGTTTGGTGGTGAGGATTGATTACAGAGTCAAAGGACCGAAGCTCGTTTTAACCAGATATATAGAGTATAAAGAGAAGTAAATATCCAAAACTTGTGTTGATTTTTCAACTGCAACTGCAACCATCAAATTCATTTGATTTTGTCAAGTCCTGCTTCCGAACATCTCGTAGACCGTCCGTATGGTATACATGAAGACAATTCCATGAATAAGTCCACAGATTATCTCTATATACCAGAAATTATAATGTGTTAATTTGACACTCATACATTGTTTGCAATGGGCACCGCACAGTCCTTATTACGGCTGATTGTAAGCTGAACTCGTAAGAACTGCGCGGTGTTCTGTCTGAATTACCTTCTGCAAGACATTCGTCCGGTGGTAATAAATTTTGTCATTCGATTCAATTTTGAAAGGAACGAATGAACGGATGTCATGCTCACACCGACTGTTGAGATTTTGATTTTTTCTTGTGAAACAAGGAAAACGTTCAGTGGAACGATAAATTCTGGCTTCTTTTTTGAAGAGAACATATTGCAATGAATATTTGAATAAGGTTTTTTCCGACAATAGTGGTAATAGGCAAATAAGAAAACTTAGAATATGTTGAAGTGTTCTTACTAGTAGAAGTGGAACCGTTATTATAGAAACGGTTGACTAAGACGCGCGACGCAATGTGTATACGCTTAAATGTTTTCAAGTTCTGCAGAAAAATGAACGACGAAGATTAAAATTGGATTGCAACATCATCAAGTCACATAATATTATAATAGAAAAGTTTTCATATTTGTGGACTACTGTCAACATTCATCCATTAAGTTTATTGAATTATCCCTTTATGAACTCCATTTTCCCGATTAAAATTATTTATCCAAAACTGTCACCATCGCACCATCCCAGTCACGTTCGACCACAACCTCAGCTTGATTGCAGAATTTTAAGAGTTTGATGGAAACTGCAATTCTCAAGCATTGATCGTTTTATTTGACCAGCAAAGTCAAAGTTCGCAAGGACTTATCGTTCCTAGAAACTTCAATCATCCATCCAGAACACGCAATCGTAAAAGCAGCTTCAGGCAGTTCTTTCAACCCTTGAGAGAGAACTGGCACGTGAATAAAAGTAAAAATACATATATAGGAGAGTTAGAGTTGAAGCAAATATCCCGGAGATGGCAGTGCGGTCTAGCTAGTACATCTGAAATCCTGCATCCACTTTAACATTACAGCAAACTTTAACCTTTAACTTCATTCCTTTAAGTTTTTCATGTTCGTAATATTTTTTTTTAAAATAGTAAAAAATTCACTTTAAATAATAACTGACCCCCGTGAAAATCAAAACAAAGCTGGAAGCGTATTCAATTTTTAAATGAGTTTCTCCGGATCTTTGTAATGTAATGTACCAGCCAAATGGCTATATATTGCCATGCGTCACACGGCTTATAATTTTATAGAGCCGGGAAACTCTCCTATAGAAAACCGTATTGGCGCGCATTAAAAGTATTATTCAAGATTCAGCGAAACCCGACTCCTGGAAATGCGAAAGGACCGTACCGGGCCGGCCCAACCGGCCTGTCTACACCTCTACTCCGTACGTGAACAAGGCAGCATGAGCCCACATGATATTTAACGTGTGGCACGGTAGACGAATACACGATATGTGTGCAAGATTGCAACAGAGTGTAATTCGTGTTATTAGAAGTAGAATGTAAATTGTGCGCTTGTTAATAACTGCCTTCTTGATATTTTGATAGTTTTTTTGTTTGGTATTACCTAATCCAAAATATAAGGACTCAGCAATGGGAAAATGTGCTACAGTAAATAAATAAATAATGCTGTAGTATTTTATCATCATATGTACTGTCCGTAGTAATTTAGTAATATAAACATGGAAATCTCATCGTATATCGACAACTTCACTATAAGGTATCGTCATACTGATCAAACAATAGAACTTGTGGAGGAATTTGCAAAATGTGTCAGCAATATAAAAATGAAAAACTCGATTTCTTTAGACAGCATGGGCCTACCTGATAAGAACGACTTGTCAAAGTCGTCGCTTCAGGCCATGTGACTGCTACGGAGAGTTCGATCAGTTTCTTTAATAACTAGTTGCCTTCTCGAGCTTGTCAAATATATGTCGATTTGACTTCAAATTTACGATATTTACTACGATAGTACGTGTAAAGTTGACACGTGTACTAGACTCGATATTATAACCAGCACTTCAAAATTCGGAAAAGGTGGGTCAATCACAATTTATTTAGTATCAACGTTCCATTCAAGTTCCTACGTTTGTTTGACTAGTAGTACCTACATTAAATAGTACAGGGTCACGCATAACCATTGCCCCCCCCCAGGCAGACCAAACTGGGAGAGTCGGACAAAAAGTGAGATACACATTTTGTAGAGAATCTTATCGCGGATACAGGAAGCCATTCCGACTTAAAATTCGTTGTCGCATGTTGACGAATTTCGACGACATTTTGAAGGTAGGTACACAAGGTCACAAGAATTACCGACTGTTAATATGACCTCCCCAGGTGACCTCGTAGGTCACCAGAGGTCACATGCACTAAATGTTGACGGATTTCAACGAAATTTACAAGGCATGTACATAAGGACACGAGAATCACCAAGTGTTAATATGACCTCGCCAGGTGACCTCTGGCCCAGGTCACCAGATGTCAAATTTTCAGGATTGCTCGGAGTGGTCGGAAACGTGCATAAATGCAATAAAAAGTGGGTGTCAGAGGGTGACCCCGACCCAGATCACCAGTCTAATTATACGGAACCGTCTTTCGACGGCTTATTTACTTTAATTAAATTTAAATGAATTTGAGAGTTGAGTAATAATTTCAGACAAATTACGGAGAGAGGTATCTGAAGCTAGAATCGAGAAGCCAGGGTGGAATGTTAAGTTGTAACAGTTCCTATCAGTTCCATTTTTAGAGAGAAACAAGCCTAATTCAGTTCCAGTTCAAGTTATTACCTGCGATCGTACTATTCAGTTCAAGTTCCAGTTCCTATAATATCAGTTCCTATTCGGTTCTAATTTTTTTTTACTACTTCTCTTGCAAGGGGATATTAGTTATGCATAGCTCAATTAAATGGAATCCGTCTAAAAATCGGACAAAAAATAATCCATCTAAAAATCGAATCGAAAAATAATCTCTATTAGATAATTTACACTAGTTCTTAAAACCGAAGTCGTAATATGAATACAAGCGATGTAGGTACTGTATAGTAAAAAAAACAGTACTGCGATACAAAAATAATACAGAGAGTTAAATGCAATTTCTCATCCCGTAAATAACTTTTGTGCAATTAAATTCTGACTCCGAAATATTAAAGGGAGGTACAAGTACATTCAAAATTAGTATTCATACAACCACTTTAACTTTCGTCTTACCATTGTGAACGTGATGATCTTGTGAATTAAATGCATCCAATCAAATCGTCCCGATTGTATTTAATTGACTCTAGGACTTATAATGAAGTATTTGAGATATTCCCTACAAACCGCAAATTACTGTGACGGAATAAATAAATGAATGGGCTGAACGATCTAAGATTGATTTAAAAATATAGAAATAAAAATGTCTACATCTTTTTGAAACTTATATACGAATTCCAAGTTCCAAATTCAGTTCCGCAATGATTTTCAGTTCCAGTTCCTAGCCCCCAACCGAAGAGCGCAGTTCCAGTTCCAGTGCCGACAAAATAGCAGTTCCAGTTAAGTTCTGGAACTGGAACTGGAGCTGAATTCGGAACTGAGTTAATAACTGGAACTGAACGGAACTGTTACATCACTAGAGCCAGCGGGATGTAGAGATTAGGATTGAAAATATGAATGAGCAAAACGCCAGGAGATTTTTCATTACTTTTTGAACATTGATGCGTTTTGAACTTCGGGCGGGAAAGAAATTAGTTTTCGGAAATTAATATCGAAAATACGCGACGACAAGCTTCGCTTCGCGCCTGTCTGTGGCAAATCCGGTACGGGATTACATACATCCTAGTTTCCTAGTATTTAGAAGAGCGGGTTCTGCATGTACGATAGTTTTGAGAGGCCAAACAATTTCCTTTCGAAAAATTTCTCGATTCTATCTTCTTTTTATTTCTCTTAACCATACTTTATTTATATTAACTGTATAAGCCTGCCGTTTGATAATTTTTGGTGGCTCTGGTCGGGTGGACCGGTAGCCGCCTGGTAGTGTGACTAAAACGGTGCACCGTGTGGAGACCTGGCGAGGCAAAACCCGTTTGCTTTACTCTTCGACTAGTGTTATCTAATTTTATTCTCTATGGAGGCTTTAAATCTGTAAATTACGGTATTTCTATTTTCTTTCAAAAGACCATACTACAAAAAGTACATTTCTGTAGGAATATAGTCATTCCCATTCCACTACAACTTGAAAAATTACACGAGCGTTAATTTCGTAACTTAACAGGACAGAACTCGAGCTTCGAACAGGACGCTAACAAGCTGATTCCATGTCACCGTGACGTAACCCGTGTTTCCCCGTAATCTCCACTTATTACGGAATCCCGATGACACTGAAAGCCCCCTATAAACAAATTGCGCTTAATTTGTCTATGAAAATCCACATATTCTGCTGTTCCTTATCAGATGCTACTGTCACCTCACTGTGAATTAAAATATTTAAATCCATTGTTATCTGAGGGATTAATGAGTTGAAGTGTGATGATTATGCTTTACCTTTAGACGTTAGATCTATGGAACCAACTGTGAGTTAATTATTTATGTATGCGCAGCACAAGAACTCTAGAGTATAAATTAAGCTAGTTTGATTCATTTGCAATTTAGTTGTCCGCATCTTTGACCACGATATAAAAATGAAGTTAGCTTTGACCGTTCTTGTATTAGTTGGTGTGATTGGGACATTAGGGCGCCCATCCAGTGATGAACTCAGACTCATCCAAGTTAGCGAAACTGAAAGTCCAAAATGGTTAACTGAGGATGAGGTCCTCAGCTTAATCCGAAGTCATGTCAATTTTATTGATATCACGGATCATCAAACTCCTCTCACAGCCAACGCACATTCGGTTTTTGGTAAGTAATTAACACTATACATATTTCCTACTTCTTTTGTGTTTACAGGGTGTGTCATGTATACTACCTATTTGAATACGCGGTAATTACCTCTAAACGCTTATTATTCTACCGCGCCGTAAAATGGTAATAATTCGAGCCCTCCAGCAGACATGTGTTTTGACGTGTGTAGAACCCACCGTAGCCACCCGTGCAGAAAAAAAAATAGCGCAGTAGCGCAGACATGTTGTCCACGCTACTTTCAAAATGGTTTCCTCCATTGAAGTTTTTCCCTACTACCAGACTTGGGTCAATTACATTGGTAATAATTACCAATGTAGTTGACCCAAATTACAATTATTGTAATTTCGATTACAAAACACAATTACAATTACGTAATTGCAATTAATTACTTTCAGAATTCCAGCTGTAATTTGTAATTGCAATTAAATACTTTAGAAATTGTGTGTGATTGTAATTGTAATTTGTAACTGAATTTATATTTTTCACAATTACTTTTACAATTATTTAAAATTTTGACCATCAAATACAACGATATAACTATGATGTCAGCACACATAAAATCATCATTTCGAGAAAGTAATTTGAATTGTAATTTGTAATTGTAATTACATTTTCAATTACAATTACGTAATTGTAATTGTAATTGCATTTTCAATTACAATTACGTAATTGTAATGGCATTTTCAATTACAATTACGTAATTGTAATTTGTAATTGTAATTGCATTTTCAATTACAATTACGTAATTGTAATTGAAATTAATTACTTTTCGATTTTTGTACACGTAATTGTAAATGTAGTTAATTACTTTCGAAATTTCTCCATGTATTGGTAATTATAATTAATTACAATCAAAAATGAGGGTGTGATTTGTAATTTGTAATTAATTACATTTTTAGAGTAATTGACCAAAGTCTGCTGAATGCCAATCCAGCAATTGACCATGTTGTTAATATTCTAGACGTGAAATGGAATTATTATTATTTTGTATTAATTTGACAGCCTACCCATCAACCATCCGATTCCGAGCCGTTGTACAGAATGTCTTTCCAAAATTGAGTATTTCACGTTTGGAGTCCTTCGTGAATGAATTTGCGACATTCAACAATCGCTACTACACTTCCCAGACGGGCGTCCAATCATCAGCATGGCTTCTGTCCCAAGCTACTCAAGCCATTGCTTCCAGTGGTTACTCTGGACAAGCTACTGTAAGTGCTTTCACTCATTCCTGGGCACAGAGCAGTGTCATTGCCCGTATTGAAGGAGCTGATCCAATACTCAAGACCGAGGTCATCGTTCTTGGAGCTCATTTAGACTCCGTCAATAGTGGTAACCCAGCCGCTGGGCGTGCTCCAGGTTAGTAGTTCTTGTCAGTCATATTGATAGTATTTTTATATCCACAATGGAGATCGCGGCGGGTGCATGGGAAAATCCCCTTTGGTGCGATTAGCTTCAAATTTGGCACAGTGATATACTTCGACCTTTCGAACAAAATGGCTGAAGACTATTAGCCTTAAATACTCAGGGTCACCCCTAGGTGGCGCAAAGTTAGGTGTGGCGTTCCCTCTTAGCCGAAGAAATGACCTCTACAAAAGTTGTTCCACTAGTTGAGACGAACTCCTTCTAGCAGTTTTCTCTGCGGTCAAAGCTTGAGGTCACAGGTTAGGGGAACCATAGTGTGACCTGATCCGTGGTGGTTCCCTTGACCTGCGACTTCAAGCTTTGACCGCAAAGAAAAGTGCTAGAGGGAAAAGTTGTTCATCTCTACTAGTGGAACAGCTTTTGTAGGGGTCATTTTTACGGTAAAGAAGAAACGACTCACCCAACTTTGGCGCCCCCTGGGAGTGGCCTTGAGTTTTTTAAGACTAATCGTCTTCAGCCATTTTGTTCAAAAGGTCGAAGGATACCACTGTGCCAAATTTGAAGTAAATCGCACCGAAGAGGATTTTCCCATGCACCCGCCAGGATGTCCTTTGATTATAGATATCGCATAATATTACCAAAAACAAGATTAGAATATTTTGATACTACAATTTGGCAGAACTTTCGTAAAAAAATCATGAAACAATGTCAAAATTGAATGTTCACTCAAGGGGCTCTAAGCAAAGGTCATTTGGAATCCATTATTGAATTTCCAATACGCTTTGATCACGTCGAGGTCAATGGCGCACATGACCGTTGATGACCACTACAGGTCAACTATGGCATTTTCGGGCTACAAACTTCACAATGTTTATTTTTTAGATCAACGGGTCTCAATATTTCTAGCCAAACAAAACCGGTCTATTAATTTATCGTAAGGTATCGCTGTGATAGTATAAAATATTCTGAAAAATCTAAATACCATTTTCTTTATCCCAAAGGTGCTGACGACAACGGGAGCGGTTCCGCAGTTCTTCTGGAAACATTCAGAGCTCTCTTAGAATCAGGTTTCATCCCCAAGAGGACTATTGAATTCCAATGGTACGCGGCTGAAGAGGTTGGTCTCCGAGGATCTCAAGACATTGCAACCACTTACATCAACCAAAGAGTGAATGTCATTGCCATGTTTAATTACGATGTTGTTGGATACAATATTGGGAAAACAAATATTGGAATCATCACCGATTTTACTGACGCTGCTTTGTCTCAATTCCTTCGGATTGTGGTCGACGGTTATCTCAATTTTGGATGGACCGATATTAGGTGTGGTTATGGTTGTTCTGATCATGCGTCTTGGAATAGAAACGGATTCCCAGCCGCCATGCCAGTTGAACTGGATTTCCATCCATCCATGCACACGATCAGAGATACCATTGACTTGGTCAATTTCCCACAAGTCATGGAATTTGCAAAATTAACCGTTGGAATTTCTGTTGAATTGGCGGAGCCATACTCTTTGTAAGTATAACAATTTGTAGCAGTTATGGACGTGAAATAAAAAATGAAAAACTTATTCGCAAAAATAAATTCGGATTCTTTTACTGCATTGTTTTCATTTACAATAAGGTCATCCAAGCCATATTTTCCTAATATTCTATCAGAAAACACTACCAGATTAGGCTGGAACCTGTGAACTTCTCTAATACTAATATACAGGGTCCCGCATAACCTTTGCTCTCCCCTTGGCAGCCCAATCTGCGGAAGCCAGATAAAAAGTGAGATACGCATTTTGTAGAGAATCTTACTGCGGAGCCATTCCGATTGATCCGTTGAGCGTAGCGGAGCTGAAGAGCGTTTAAGTAAAACTCGGCATGAAAAGACCCCCAAAAGTAACCTTCTGCTATAAAAGCATACCCAAAATAATTATTATAGAAAAATCCGTCGATGCCACCCTTTTTGCAATAATTTTTCACAATTTTTAAAATTTTGTTGGACCGGTTTGGAGAAAGTTGATTTTTCTCTGCCAGGCCATTTGGAAGGAAAATTCTGATTTTTTTCACCAGCTACAATTTAATCAATCTTACTCTGTCTACTCTATCAACCCAGTGTGCATAAATTATTTTGAGCATTGAGGTAATAATATGTGGTGTTGAGTTCAAGGATAGTCTATTTCGATAAAGGAAATAATAAAGTCCGCGTATCTCTTCCAAACTCCAGGTATACCACTGACTTGATTTGTTCATTCGATAACTATTTGGATTTTGGAACTCACAAAACAGCGTTAATAAAGAATAAAAAAATATTCAATCAATCAAAAGTAAAAATGCTTGGTGGCTGACTATATATTAGGCATGGGACATACATATACCCAATATACCTTACGCGTTCAAATGTTAGTAGCGTTCTTACTTTACCATATGGATTTACCAAAATTTGACGACTCCGAATCAGAACTTTGAAGATTGGATTATTACTTTTGTGATATTAAGAGCTTTACTAAAAGTGATACTTTCCGTGGCCGTGGGCCAATACGACACAATTAATTGGGAGACTACAGATTCCCTCTAGGACCAAACAAAATTAGTTAAATTCTCTGGGGCTACCTTAAACTAAACTTTCTCCACGTGTTCCTTCCCCAGGCGTAATTTTGACGACATTCTGGGAAAGTTTTCTAGATTTTGTCTGAAATGAGTCTTGCTCAGCCAACTTTTCCCAGTACGACGTCATAATTTGTTGAATTCAACAAGGGCTGTTATGCGGAAGCTGAAATTACCCGTAATTTGGGTCCATAAGAGCCCATGTTAAAAAAGTGAGGAAAGGCTTAAGCGTATCTGGGGCGCACTCCTAACCATCACAGCATTCTTAGTAAATTTTATTATTTCCGCTTGTTCTGCAGCTTCAATATGCGCCTACCTTCATTTGATTCGAAATAGTTGGTCAAAAGTTATATCAATATTTATTTCGCTACATCATTCTGGTACACCCTGTACATTTTGTAGACAATGTTAAATCAGAAGCGCTCATAGGTATATTATTCTTTTAGTTGAACTTTTTTAGCTGGAACGGCAATTCTTTTTGCCTGCATGACATAGTTTATGTGCGTCCCCATCAGATTGTGAGTGTTTGCGAAATAATTGAGTTCCGCACCGAAATTCAAAATCTGAAAAGTTAGGAAATAATAATTTCAAAATTATCTTCGTCATATCGTCAGCTGACTTTATAAGAATTTAATTAAATTATTTAATTCTGTTGCAGCTGTCTTATGTTTTTTTATCTTCAGTGAATGAGTCACCTTTTCCTTCCGTCGGTCTGTGACGAAAAAGATCTCAGAAAACCGTACAAACAGTTGTTGGTTGTGGGTGTAATAAATATAATTCGAATTTAAAACAAGGAAAAGGTCAAAGGTCGGTGGAGGTGCGGGTCAATTGAAAAATGGCAATCGGAAATGTTTTACTGTTGAGCCAGTTGGCTGGGAATATCGTCGCACTCATTCTTTCACTTTGTATCATAATACCTATGAGCATTCATGAAGGAGATTTCAGGTCAGTCACTTAAACTTATATAGGTCAAAATTAAGGTCGTTAATGATAATTCATATTTTTATAATTAAGGAAAGAACACCTAGCATTGAAAAGTTTTGATAGTTTTGAAAATCCAACGTCCGTAGCGGCGCTAACGAGCGCTTAAGTAAAAATCGGCAAAAAATAACCGTTTTTTCAACGGCTCTCTGATAAAAACGCACCCAAAATAATTTTTTTTGAATAATCCGTCGATGCTATCTTTTTTGCAATATTTTTTTGCAACTGTTAAAATTTTGTTGGACCGGTTTGGAAAAAGTCGGTTTTTAGCTAGCCTTGGAGAGAAAAATCTGATTTTTTGCCGCAAAATGCCTTGCCAGCTAAAACCCGACTTTTTCCAAACCGGTCCAACAAAATTTTAAAAATTGCAAAAGAGTATTGCAAAAATGATAGCATCGGCACATTTTCCTATAAAAATTACTTTTAGCCCGTTTTTGGCAAAATACCGTTCAAAAATCTGTATTTTCAAGCCAATTTATACTCAAGCGCTCGTCAGCGCCGCTACACTCGCGGATCAAATACCCTAGAGCATTTCTTTCTCATTCCACCCAGCTAACGTAAATATTTTTTATCTAAATTACGACTACAGTTGACACTATCTCATGCATCCCTCCATGGTGCATCACACCACGGAGTCAGAATTTTGAAATTCGATATTTAAGTGTGTCAAAATTCAATTTTAAAATGGGACTAATTCTCATGCGGAGAGGAGTGGGAGTGCTTAGGTGGGGTTCGGCCAT
>JAQFYE010004579.1:0-13152 GCA_034694305.1 Protaphorura glebata
TTTATTATTTTTTCGCCCCCCAGAATTCTGCGCCCGTGTGCCGGGCACACCAATGCACATCCATAGCTTCGCCCCTGCCAGTTCCCAAGATAATTATTTTAGCCTGGATTTTTTGCACAAGAGTTCAATGAATGAAATGGCTCTGAAAAGACATCTAATCCTTCAGAAGTAAATTGTGTAGTTGTGGGTGCTCCATTTGACAAATCTTTGAATTACTCTGCGGTAGCACAACTAACACATTCTTCTGAACAATTTCTTTGCGCGAAACTTTTCAGTGGCATTCCTTGTTTTCAACGTGAATTCCTTCGACGGCGAAACATTTATGAATCCGTTCCGCACTCAATTACAGAGTTTTAAAATTTTCACTTGCTATGTCTTGTTAGCTCCAAAATGACAAACTTGGGAATTTGTATTTGGGGTAGTCTGTGTAGGCTCCGAGAAAATTCAGGCTAACGCATGTAGTCAATCATAAAATTTAAAATTTCGTTCCGCCTTCTATTCGTTTCCTTTTCATTTTTCCTCTAAAATTGATTTTTATTTCTTTGAATTGAGGTGGGATTTGCCTCGTCAAAGATAACAATACCAAACATATGAATCAAAATCGGGACTAACAATTAATTTTTTTTGCAAGAGTACGAGTACGGGTTTTGAATACCGATTTTGCCAATTTGCTAACCAAGTCTGAAATACAAACACTGAAACTTTGTATTTCCGATATAAAAAATAGACTATATCCAAAATAATTTTTTGACCTCCACGATTGGATTTAATTTTAGAAGTATGTACATGTAGAAAAATTGTCAATGAAGATTTTTCAGCAGCCCAATAAGAACAAAATACTTGTCATACTACCGTCGCGTCATCCGAGCAAGAAAGCCTGAGACAGATTGACCTTAGATTCTACCGATATCTGTATATGAGCTGCGCTATACGAACCTAATGATGGTTTATTCCAGTTTAACATAAAAATGTTCAAGTGACATGAATGGTAAAAATCTTCTGACGAATGAGTTAAAGGATTTAACTTTTGTAAATCTAGCCGGGGGACTTTGAAAGGTTTTCATCTTTGAGAAGAAGAGCACGAGTGAATGTGACACTTGTTACACAATTGTTCAAGTGATAAGAGATCAAATGGTTTTTTCACTTTGGACAGAATTGCATTTGCATTCAACTGATAAATAATGGGTTTTGCGTTTGGACGGAATCTTTGATCTTTATATGTACGAGACTGGGATTTGAGTTTCATCCATTCCAGTCTCTTCCAATCCAATCTACTTGCATTCCAATCCGTTTTCCATACCAAACACAATACAAATGCAGTGCAGTGCATTCCTTTCGCAAACGTCAGTTTTTTAAACCTATTTTTTTGCTCAATGCAATTCCAACGACTCTAAAGTTTAGAAAAGTTGTCGGGTTAGTTTGTTTCCCCTGCATCCTTTCTTTATGGACAAGAAGAATGCATTCTTCCATATAACTGCAGTACTTGAATTTGACAAGGATTGGCATTAGCATTTGCACTGAACTGGTATGGCAATAATACAAAGTACTTATTCGGCGTTGAACATGAACCACAGTCAGATAAGCTTTGTTCGTCCAATTCGGTGAAATAGTACTATACTCTGTACTGGTTCAGTTCAAGAAAGATTGGCATGGATGGAGATGAAATAAGACTGAGAAGGCGTTTGATGGATGAATGAGTCAGATTACTAGAACAACCTTGTGAGTTTACTTCCCAAACTTCCTGCAAATGTAAACGTCCAGTCTGTCCGGACCAACCGAATTTGGTTGTTTAATGGTTTAGGAAACAACAACCTGTAAACATTCTTTTCTTCCGCGTCCATGTTTAACGAGAACATGAGGAATGTTCACTGGGATTTCAACTCCACGTGTCACTCAAACCTTTCCTGTGTACTTGCAATTCTACTTTCAACTGGTCACCACGGTCAAATAATCACGCAGATTTATTCATAAAATGTCGATTTCCACGACCATAGATGGTCAATCTAAAAATAATCCACCAGACCAGAGTTTTCCGATTGGAACGATTTACCTCGGCATCCCCAAGATTTCAAAAAATGATCGACAGTGAGAAGCTTAAGTAATCTGAGATGGTTATAAAGAGTATTGTACTCCTCAAATCAGTTCGATTTACTAACTGCATCAAAATATTTATCGGTTAACATATTCAGCTTCGTTTGCATGATATAACCAGTTCAAATTTCCAGGAGCGTTGAATTAAATTTGAGGATCTGTACTAAAATCGCCTAAACTGGGAATGTTTTGAACGGTATATCGTTGGAGAAGGAAAATCAGAACAAGTAAAGTTAACAATAATACAGCTACATACAATTCCACGCATTGTGGGGGTTATCTCTGCCGTACGCATTCTGTACTCTTGAAAGGAGGACACGGATGCGTGCAAAATCGTGGTTTTATTTGTAAACATAGGATTCTCGTAATCCATTAGGCTCTCTGCACACATTATTCTTTAGTTTGCGTTATATCTAATTGTGCTACCTTAACAGCAGAAGGTGATAATGAAAAAAGGAGAAAGTCTTGGAAATATTAAAGATTTCAATTGTGGTAAAAGTGGTAAACCAATTTCAATTAGGGAGCGCTATCTGAGGTAAACAATTTTTAGATTTTAATGGGTACTTTATCATCCAGTAAGTAGAGTAGAATCACATTGAGCCACAGAAATAAACTTTCAACACGCCTAAATAATTCGTTTAGTTTAAAAGTAAATGATTGGTAAGATTGTCCTTGGCCTTCGTTTGATTCCGAAACTTACGTAAATCGAATTCTGTAAAATAATAATTAAAAATGAGAGTTTGTGCCTAGGGCCTTAATCATAAGAATAGATTAAGATGACTTTGACTTTATTCGCATTCCATATCTAATGACTGCAAAAAGGGACCAATTTACATTAGTTTAAGTTTTCAAAGGCCTTAGATGCAATCTAATCATCAGAAAGGCAAGCATTTTATTTTAATCTTCAGTTGCACAGTATTACGCAAAACGAGTAAATGGAAGGAAGGGTTAGTTGGGAGTGGACTGCGATATTTATGTCAAAGTACCTGTAAATCTAACTAGTACTTTTTGCATTCACTTCCATGTACTGACTCACTCCTACTTACTAAACACTTAAATTTGCAAACTGGCGTTCTAATAGTAACAAACTGTGAGAGTAAATCGAAAAAATGCTAATGTGATGACTAGACCGACTGTTACGTTGTTATAGTTTGGTCGTGCTCTTGACTTGTTTTACGGTGGATAACCCACCCTAATTTCCTCGTCAGATAATAGGTTTGAATTTTGCTTTAAATACTTACTAAAAGGTATTTACTTAAATACTTTTACCATTCGATTAACAAGAGGTGTCAATGGCGTCATCTGAGCTCTGTTGACTCTTTCCTTAGTTATATCACACTCTCTCGGTTTGAGAAAACAAGTAAATTACTAGACAATTTTTTACTTTTAATTCAGTTTTGCGAGAAAGAATATTCCTGGAAAAGACAATTTTTTAATTACATTAAAATAAATATGATTATTAAATAGTTACTCCCTGGGAGCACCACATAAATGAAGGCAGCCTTTAATTTAAATTGATCCAGAAGCAATGAAGGCAGATTTTGTATGTGGGCGTGATAATAGTGAGAGCATTATGCGGTCTCTGTTGCACACGTAATTAGTTTCCAATGTATTTTTTACAAATGAGTATCTCAAGAAACACTACTTAAATAGTACCGTACCGTAGAGCTGCTGGTGTTGAGAGTCTCAATACATTCATAATTCTTGCCAATTATTGTTTTACCATTGCAGCATTATTTGAGGTACAGTTAAAGAGATGTTACCTTGCACTGGTTGAGTTGAGTCCCTCAGAAACAGATGGATATGATCCAGTTTGGCTTTATAAATACAAAAAGTATGACGAGCCGTGATTTGGATGTTTGTCCTTCGTAGTAATACACGCATGCAAATGTTTTTAAAAACAAGGCGAGCCATTAGTCATGTCAGTCATTTTTGAATGATGAAATGAACTTGTCACAAATCTGTCAGCTCACCTTTAGCAGTAAGAACCAAACGAAGAGTTCGATAGGAGTGGCTTATGCGAAATGAATGCGTGCAAAAACAAAGAGCACCATCAACGGATTACAAAATATTTGGTGCATCAACTGTTACAATAAAAAACTAATCCAATGTAATAACAAAATACGTAGCGTGTCCATTTTTTCAAAAATACTTTTAGCAATTACGAGGTTAAACCATTTGTACTTCACGTTGCCGATGTTCACGAGGAGGAAAAGGAATTCCTGGTGTTGCTTTCACTTTGTAACCCAATATTAATAATCGTGTCGTATGGTAAAGACCTCAATTTATGAGGAATTGCATCTATCATTGGCTTGGGCTCGCATCATTTATTTCTCAGGGTGATTTATTAATACAAACACTCATGACGTTTTCCATTAGTTGGGGATAATTATTTTTGAATTGATAGTTGCCATAATATCAATTGAATAATAAATACACCCACTGATTGACATTCACCGGTCCAAGGCACTGTCAATCATCATAAGCAGCATTTCGTAGAGAATGGGTTAGATTTTCATTTGTCCTGGGGTTGTATTAATTGACTCTTCATTTCACGCCAAGTATGCATGAAATTTTTATAAAAACTGAGTATTTCGTGGAAAATAAATGTTTAATTGAAATAGAATTCACCTAGGGAAGTAACCACCATGACTATATCTGCTCGAACCAGCTGAACGAGAAGTAAACTCCTGCGTGAAATGACATAAATGCTGGAGTAAAATTTAGGACATAATGGACGGAACGACATTTAATTATTTTCTAATGTCGTGTCCTTTACCTGGAACCGTTGGAATAAAACGATCACCTAAAGTTGAAAGTTAATTTAGCTCTACACACTAGGTTTTAGGTGGAACTAAGGAGTGATATCGTATCAGTATCAACGTGTAATCGTAACTTGTAGTGTACTTTAATTAACTTTTTGAGCGGCGGACACGGCACGGGAAGACTCTTCGAAGAAATTACATGAGGCACGTGAGAAGAAACTTAGCTGTGAAGATGAGTTAGTTTGTAATTTGATCTAAATGGTTACTCTAAAAGCAAAAGGGATCGTTCAAGTGGAGTCCAGTAGTTGGAAGTTGGAATTAAAGCCCGGCTTGTTCTGTTCATGTCATTCACCGTGTCTACTTCACTTTTTTTATGGGAAGAAAAAGATGAAATTACGGTCAAGGGCTTTTAAAGTCGATGTAATTGACCCATGAAATTTTGAAATGGGTTCCTTGCTTCCTGTTCTTATTGATGTTTTTTTAGCTCTTGTAAAGTTGATCTTTATTATAGAGATGAGATGACGGAGCGTGTGAAGGGATGTGGGTTACTTTAATTTTTTGGAAAATTGAACCAAGACACGACAAGGTGTTTCATTCGTCGTATTACCACGGTACGGTAATTCCCTTCCATGAATAAGAATGAGAAGAGGACCAGGGGAGATTTTAAGGGGAGTCGTAAATGTTTACGCCTAAGTTAAACGTACCTTCTCAATTTAATGGGACCTTAGGGAAACTAATACTAATAGTACTAAGAGTTTGTATCTCAGGAGACAAGGTCCAAGAACCTAAGGATTTTTAAGGGTTTAATTTATAAGGTGTACGAATAACCTGAAGATGCACTTAAAGGAAAAAAGCTCAAGATTTGTCCGGGAGAAGTAGACTTGACTTTGGCTTGCTTTTTGGAAGTTTCTTACGATGCGTTACTAGTAACATCTTTGGGATAAAAAATTGAAGAAAAAAGCGTCCCAGCTATAAAATTGAAAGAGAAAGGGACACGTGGAAGGAAAATAAAAAGGGTTTACGGTTTACTATATGGAGAGGAGTGGAGATGGGTGATGTGATTGGATATTAGGGGCCCTGAAATGGTTTGAGGGCCCAGACGAAGTGTTAGGTCATCACTTAAGTGGTCAACGTAACTCCTCAGCACAAAACAACACCCTACTTCCTTCCTGAGGGGGCAAAGCCTTGCTTACTTCTCGTATCCCTTCGAGTTTTTTTATTATTTAAATAAAAAGATTGTATGTCTGGACCTGGAAATAATAATAATATCCACCTCATCGCTTTTATTTCTCTTGCCCAAATGCCCAGGCCCAAGATTTGTCTGGTTTTCTTATGAGAGACCTTGCCAAAGGCTCTAAAGCCCGGCACTGTCGACTTCTTCGTTTTTTACGCACCTGATTCTATTTGTATTGTGTTCAGCTTTTTCTCAGTTGGGTCAGGTGTGTTGAGTCTGGCCTGGCTGGGTTTGACTTCAACTTACCTGTACATAGTCGGTCATCCGACATTATATATTTTAATTCTTTGTGGTCCCACTACTAGAGTTGGTCCACCGAGCTGGCTCACAATCACAACAAGACTCATCCAGCCATGTCGACCAGAAAAGCAGCAAAAAGATAGCTGTCAAAGGAACCCACACCCTTCTTCCATCCTCTTGCTTTCTTTCATTTTTATTGTACCTTATTATACTTCTGGTGGAAAGTCGTCATAGAAGTTTGCGAAAAAAGAAGGAACGCCCAAGCGTAGAAGGCAATTTTGAGGACAATGCTGCAGTCATTGAAATTGCGAGCGTTCCGTTTTATTATCAAGACGTAATACACAACTGGAGCAAAACGTCCTTTTAATGTACACTGATATAACGTACTTACGCTATAACGCCCAGACACTCCGAATACCAGACTACCCGCAACCGAGCTTTACATTTTTTAAATGCGTGGTATGACCTTGTCAAGGCTCCTTTGAAAACCATATATTTAGAGCACAATATTCAAAATTACAAATCTCGAGAAAACCGGAGACTTGTTAAGTTAGCAGGTTACGGGGTCTACACTTGTTTAGACATATCATGAACGAGTATAAGGAAGCAATTCATAGCGCTAATTTGATATAATGGATTGAATAGCTTGTAAAAAATTATTAATGTGTGGGCGTGGAATAACGTAAAAAAATGAATTCTGTGCTGGGGCAACTATTGAGAATGACTCAACCGAGAGAAGCGTTCGGGAGAAGAATTACAGTTAAATTCTATCAATTACATCACTTAATAATAATTGAAGAAGTCGGATGATGTGCCGGAAGTGGTTTTCGAATTTAATGAATCCTCAGTAAAATCATTTCTTGAGTTTGAGATGAGGAATGAAATGGATGACGGAAAGGTTAATGATCCAAGTTTTGCAATTAAGGCAAGGCGTTACCGCTCTGCCATTTTTCTTCCCCACTACTGATATTATTATGTCAATTTCATTGTCATTTCTTAATTTCAAACACAAATGCCGTTGGAATTTAAAAGCAAATACACAGTCATTATTGCATAAATCCTTCTTCGTGAACGTACATGTCCTCAGTTCTAACCGTACCTTCAGCAAAACTTTTTTTTTACTAATTTACCCAGTGCAAGCCTTCCAAGAATTCTAGGACTTAATTAAACCTAACACTCCACGACAATCACAATGCTTGTGTGCCTCACTCAATTTGATGAGAACCTTGAACAGATCAGCAACAACCAAAACTGAATAGAAATGAGAAAGCCAGGAGTTTTGTTAAAGTTTTGAAGCATTAAGAAATAAGAGACAACTGAGGGCCGCGTCGTCATCCTCGAGATGAACATGAAGATTTGCATGAGTTCAATTAAGCACCTTAGTGGATTTTTTTCATAATTATACAATCATCACCTAGTCCCAGTAAGATTTACTTTTCAACAAGAATTTGAATTTACTATATTGTCATCACATTCGTTTGTCCGTTGAATCTCGCATAGTGATAGAGGCTCCCTTACTTCGCTGTAGTGACTACAAAGTATGGAAGCTCCTTCCAAGAGCTTTTTCGCTACTCGTAGGACTATATAGCTGCCTTACGCCAAATGGAGGGCTAACCTGTTCTCTACTAAATACACATGATGATAGTCGACCATGCGTAACTACCACAGTCTTATTTCAGCCCTTAAGCGATTTCTTTCTTGACCCCTCCTCTTTTTACACCAATTTTGAAAACTACAAATTCGATTCCGTCGCAAATGGTTTGTTTCGTGCCGTCTGTATCGTTTCCTTACTTACGTTTACAAAAACAAAATTGGGTGTTCTTTTATTATTGGTAATGTTTCATGTCTAACACAAAGTCCACATCGACTTGGCTGTCAGATTTAAAGAAAATGCTAGGACAATGATGTGGGTAAACCCGAGGGCTTTTTTTTATCCAAGAGAAGTCAAAAGACTAATAATATAAGTAAGAACTGGACAGGATAGGACAGGATAGGACAGGACAGGGCTCAGTCATGGGCAAGTGTGATGAACGGGTCTTGAGGTCAAGTTGATTTTTTTCTTGACTCTGTAGCCCTGAGCTTTTCGGATTTTTTCTCAACAATTCATTTCGTGTTTATTTTTCGGGGTATTACTGCGCTAAGGCACTGGTCCTTATTTTAGTGTGTTATGCTCGGAGGGATAATAAAGAGGAGGGCGCTTATTGTGCCTACACTTCTCCACACTTTAGTCCCAATGGGTGTTGTATTTTTACATGATTACCTGACGGACAAGACAAGTATAAATACAAATAAATTTTAGAAAAAATACCCGAAAGGAGGGTCAAACAGAGATGTAGATTACATTTACCTAATGCATTCAGTCCGGGCTTAGTGAATCTGAATACATCATCCATGGTGTTAGATTTTTATTTTATATTGAAGAGACGGGCCAAGGTGTAACTATGTAATTGTTACCTGAGCTTATATGTAAAATCGTAGTCTTGGTTCCTTTCGTTTGTCCACACATAAAAATACTCACTATTCTGATATGGATGTGTGCGTGTTAGAAAGAAGGGGTTAGTTAGAATAAAAGCTCATACTCAATACTCAGGTGAGTTAAAATCCACAATGTAAATTTAAAAGTATGTTTTACCCCATCATCTAGGCGTACATAAGGTTTGTGGGGGTTTGTACTGGCAGCTGGGGAAAATAAATGCTTCGTACATTGGTAATCCTCCTCAAGGTAACAAAGATTCAGGACTACGACAGTATCTGAAGAACTGAACTTACGGTTCTTGTCTAACTCCTTACACAAAACTACTACTCTTCAGTACACGTTCGGCTACCGTCCTGACATCGTCGTAGTCGTATCGTAACGTTTCTCCACACAAAAAACCACCAATAACCCTCAATCGAAACACTAATTGGGCCTATCAGTCTCTGATGATATTTGGCTTCAGATTTAAGCTTAAACGTTGCAAAAAATTGAAATACGCGCCGAATTTTTTTTAGAATCATTGGAAGTCAAATCGGGAGACAAACACTAATTTCCTGACTTGGATGCCGGTGTTAGTAAATTGATACCAGCAGAAGTTTGTGGTCTGCATCTGGTGCTGTATTTTGGTTCAGAGTTCGTTCTATTATGTTCGTTTTTTGTATCGAATCAGGGGAAAACAGATACAATTATTGTTGATGGTTCGCGGAAGTATTTCTGGATCTGTCTATTCCAGAATAGTTACAGCTTTCGGGGTTCGATTGGTCGTTAGACTTCATTTCAGGAATGGATCATAACAGTTAATCTTCGAAAACTAAAATGCAAACTGGAGGGACGATTGACCCAATTTTCCAGCAGAGTGTTCAAACTTTACAAAGACAAATTGCTAAATTCCGGGATTACCTTGTAACTTATAGTGCGAAACAGAATTGTGTCTGACATCTTGTAATCTGTGTGTAAATCTTCGCTTGGAGCGTAAACAGTTGTGTGAGTTGACTAACTAATCGCCTGGAACCGTTGCTTTAAGTTCAAAGTCAATGGATTGCATTGTTATTGGAGAATATGAATAATATTTTGCATGAGGTTCAGTTAGATAAACGAATTGGGATTCTGCACTACAGATAAAAACTCAATTGCTAAACGCTTAGATTGATATTGCTGGCTCTAAGTTAACTGCTATGAATGATCGGGAGATGAATCTGAGTCTGAATCTATATTGGGAAGTGCAGTAATCGTTCTCGTACGTACTCGTCATTTGCGTGATCAACAACTGACCTGGACAGTGAAGTGTTGCATTGATTGGAGTGCAGGACGGATTGTATTTATGTTTATGTTCTTCGTGCTACTATTAAACTGGTGATAATGATTATGCTCGTGCAAATATGTAACTGAATTTTTGAACCACTACTGGACTGGACTGTATAAAAGGTTGATTTTTTTTGCCTTTGTGTGTGATTGGATTGGACCTTCTGACAGGTAAATGTTATTGATGATGAGCAAGTTGTTTAAGAATAAGAATACTATACCACGGGAAGATGTGATGTGTCTGGGTTTCTTAATCATTAACCAGCATGGGCATGGGATGTAGAGTGTAGAGACGAATGTGTGGATTATTATCATCATTGCTCGGTTGGAGTAGATGACGTGTGATGGAAGTAATCACTGTTGTCACAATCTTAGAACACCATATACAAGAAAAATTATGAGCAGCAGGAATCATAGCGCACTGGCAGGTTTTTTTTTTTTTGTTTGGCCTTAAGGGCCTGTGAAGGGCGAAGGTACCCTGCTCAACCTGTCTGTCCGAGTTAATCATGCTAATGAAACTTTGCAAGATGAATTACATTAGAAAGAGTCAGCAAAATAGCCTTATGGGAGTTCATACAATTAATACCCTCTGTTGAGCTGAACTTGAAAATAGTCATTTCCTAGCAGTGAAATTTTGTTATAACGTTCCACCGTTGCAGATAAAAATATACTGCACTTATTATCTGTCCTGAGTGGAGGAACGGCAGAATTCAGATATTCTTACCATAACCATATATTAAAGTGATGGCTTATTGTCTATTTCTACGAGGGAAGAAACCAGCAGCCCTACTATGTCGACCATAACAGAAAACGTTTCAATAAGTTATAATGAAGTTATAGATTCCCAGTCGTACATTAGATAGTGGTTTGATGAGTCTTTACCTAGTTTTATCTGATTCACCCCTAAGAAACTGAATTATAAAATATACCGGAAAATTATCGTCCATGATCCATATATTCACCTTCTTCTATCGTTAAACTATCAGTACAGTCTTATTGAGTCGTTATTTTTAACTATTAAATTTTGGACGTGATAGTTCTAAATTATGGGTATTTTCAGGACATTTTTTCATTTTGACCTTCAGGAGAAAGTGGCCTCACAGACTTTATGGCAAATCCTGAGAAGTTTTACAGTAATTTACTGTTTGAAGATATTGCCCTAATGAAGGAGAAATGAAATGGGTTCACACATGTGATACTTCTACGTTGTATGTACACTATTTGTTATGGGAACAATCATAAAGACAGATAATTTTTCAATTTGAGTCACCTCTCTGTATTTGAAGAGTGTTGAAAAGAATAGAAAGGAAACATCTTTGAGTTATTTTTCACTTAATAAACATGCAGACTATTGTCCACCATACTTTTCCTGATTCCTTCTCATTTCATCTGTCTGGACACTATGGTTTTTGGGTTTGACGGATGGATGAAGTAGGAGTGTGGCTCACCTCATTCAAATTCTGCTTCTTTTTTGTTTCCCTTCAGAGATCAATTGAATGAACAAATTCGCCACGATTCACATTCACTAACTACGGTGATGATCATTTTTTACACGTGGGTTTTGGTTCGACGAGCACATGTAAATTGTATTTAGCTTTTAAGACCCTGTGGTGATAATTTTAGATGAACAGATGCGGTTGGGTGAGGAATGGGAGCATCTCTGTATGTCCTGTGTCAAATTCTACACATTATCTTTTTTTACATATAAACTTTTCAAATTTCTATTCTGTACATAAGTTAGCAGGGTAACCCCAGATCTATCTTATGAAATTCACGATTTTTCTTTCAATTTTTTCTTTCCGGTTCAATACCGAAATTAACCAAATCGTGATACAGTGATTTCCAGAGCAGCGTCATGCCTCTACTGCTCTAGATTTCATTGCAACTTAAAAACTGCAAATTTTAATCAATCGAATTATTTAGTTACCGATCCGCCTACAGTTCCTCTTGATTGAAATTCATAGAAATTATTCGTATTCCAATATGAAAACTCGATAAGCATGATTAGAATCGGTTCAGCGGAATCGATGTCCTAAATTCATTCGTAGCAACTATTAACAACATTTCTTATAACGTTGTCCGGTTTGATGCACAAATATTTGAACCGCTTTTCTGATTGGCGGAATTCACTGCATTGTAGAGTAAGGAATGTGAGCAGAATCAGTGCGATGAATTTATTTACTCAGCTATCAGTTATTTTTTTGCTTGTTTACTCCACATTCATTTGACAGTATTACAAAATTGTAAGTGGGTTGTTAGGTAATTGTCGATCGCTAATATTCGAGCCCTCATTGAAATTGAGGTTTCTCTTCGCACTTTGTTGGTCTACGGCACGGATGATTGATTAATAATAATATCATCAAGTTTTTTAACCAAACTTTGGTCGTCTCTACTATGTACTTGGGTGAGAAAGTTTCCGCACGTACAGAATATTACAAACGAATAACAATAAATTATGTTAAACAGACAAATCATTCCATCACACTACAAGCGTAAAATTGCGTGGCCTGGATTTTGGAATAAGGAATTTGCTAGCATTTCTTTCTGTGAAGGAAGGAGAATTCAAATTGAAGCACGTACGTCGAAAATTTGCTGGTTACATTTCATGAGCTGTGTTAAGGGACACACGAAACTCATTAAATAAAAAAATGCTCAAGTTTGAGTGTTTCTGAGAATTTTTGGTAACGATTTTTGCTTATTTGCACTCCGAAAAAGGGTTTTTAAGGATAATTTTGAAACCGGTCTAATTTCTATAACATTAATTCATAGTCGTTTTAATGGATGATGGCCTAAGTTTGAAATACGCTTCTAAGGATTTCCACTTCCAACTTCCATATATGTATTTATTTATTCTAGCGATACATTTTTGTTCCTGAATACCTACATTTCTCTTTAAATTTTACAAAAGCAAACTTTGCTTATGTTTAAATAACCGTTTTCATGAAGTCTACTATTTACATGCAAATGTTGAGACACCTGGTCAAAGTTTGTTGACATTCGTTGTCCAGTCAATACATTAGTCAGCACGGACCAAAATATTTTTA
>JAQFYE010004580.1:0-13151 GCA_034694305.1 Protaphorura glebata
AGTTTTGTCGGCTGTATTCTGTGTCTTTTGGCAACCTTCGATTGGAAGGCAGAGTTCTTAATAAAGGAAATTTCTCTATTGGGTATAAAGTGAAGGTAAGTGTGGAAATAGGGTCGGATCGGAATCGGATACATTTCCAAATTTAATGTGTCCCATTTCGCCCCATAAGTTTCGATTCAAAGTATTATGTGTAACTGCAAGTATAATGTGCGTGCTCTATATTATCAAAGAAATGCATATACCAAAATTAAAACTCTGCTAAAATATCTAGTATGTCTAGTATGTATTTTAGCAATCCAGAAGCATTAGCTTGTAAATGATATAATTCCAATTCAACACAGTTCACTAACTAGAAACAAATAGTGAATTTGATTAATTCGTGGACTGGAATTCCTACTATCTATTCACCAAGTTTCATCAGAAACAATCCTTTTATCGCTCAAACTCTTTTAAAAATCTGTAACCCAAAAAATACTGCAAATGTTTTTAATTACTCACCTCCGTCTTCCAGAATAGATGCCAGATAGCCATTGCACGGAAATAACGAACCAAGAAGCACGAGAATAACTAAATTCGTCGATTTTGAAAGAGACATCAGTGAAATGCCGAAACATTTCACGTCTAAGTTTCCTGACATTATACTATGTCGACTTTTGAATTCAATGAGATTTTATTTATTTGTACTATATCAATTATTTTGACACCACAAGATTGCGTAGTAATTTTTGTGAGTGACAAATTCTTCAATGAATAATCTTACTTCTGGCTTTCTAAAAATACTCGGTTCAGTCTATTTTATTTCTACTGTAATGTTTAAGTGAAACCTCCTATTGTTCGACTAACTACCCGTTTGTACTCAAAACGACAACTTATATACTAACTTGTCCTGAAAACAGAAGCTCAGTGGAGTAGGATGAGGGCGACGAAAACCCGGGTGTTACGCATTCACTGCCTATGTTAGTACCACGTAGGCAGGCTTTTGTAGTCATCGTCATCCACTTTTTCCACTGTTAGTGTGTTAGTTTCCGCCTCTTCTCTTCGTCTTTTAAAATAATGAGAGATTAGCAACAAGGGAGTTGGAACATTTCCTCTGTATACAAAAAAAGTGCGAAACCGAATTTTATCAGCGCATAGTCCGAGTCAGAGTTTTTCGAAGAAAATTTCTTGCCCGATTTCCTGGTCACCCACACCATTCCTGTGTTCGTTCATGGGTGTAACGTAAACGAATGGTTTTCTAGCAAATGAAGCCCCATATATTGTAATGTGATGGGCTTCCATGAAATCCACATAAGTATGAACTCTGAACCTTTCGAGGTTCGCCGTTCGGATAATGCACAGTTTGTCGTAATCGATAACGAATTAATCAGACAGTTTGTCGAAAATCGGAGTTTTTATTTCAAAACAGATTCCTAATGAACCACGCAGTCGAAATCCTCACAAGTGTAGCTGTACAAGTATGTTACGTCACGGTGTCTATACTTAATTACTTTTTTAATTGTTTGAATATCTCAGACAGCGGCACACAATCCCGTCGCTGGATTGTATTGTCGTAGTGTTTTATTCGTACAATACAATATCGAAGGTTTTTGCTTCAGGTGGAAAATTAACGGAATCATATTAACAAACATTTCTGCGTATGCAATATTATGCAAACGACTTTCGAGACCACTCTTAAATTGTTGGAAACTGCCAAATTAGAAGAGTCGCAACACATTACAACAGATATGAGTTGATTGTCTCATTGCACATAAATTACCTGAAGTCTACACAAAGTCAGAGAGTCAGAGAAATCTCACAATATTCCATTTCCCAAGATTTCCATTCGGTGTTATACTATTCGGACACAAATAAAAGTGTTAGAGAATGAAACGCTGAATTTATTTACTTGTGAAGCACATACGAAGGCTGTTTTGAAAATCGATTCCATTTTATTGTTATCTTAGTCACAAAATCCTGAAATAATTCCCCGTATTCCCCGACTACGTTTAGGAGTTGCACAACAAAATTCATGAGATTCCAACCACGCGTTCGATCATGATTTAACTTTTCCTTTTAATTCTAACGTTTATGATGGGGAAGTCGTATGTAATTTGAAGAAAGATTTGGTGATTATATTTTTTGAAAGAAAGAAAATACATAACC
Source organism: Protaphorura glebata (assembly GCA_034694305.1). NCBI lineage: Eukaryota > Metazoa > Arthropoda > Collembola > Poduromorpha > Onychiuridae > Protaphorura > Protaphorura glebata. The sequence goes on from JAQFYE010004580.1 coordinate 2,143, forward strand.
GAAACCCATAAAATTTTGCAAAGTGTTTACATGACACGTGTTCTGTCGATTCAAAGTGTCACAATGTGAGTTGCAAATTTTAAGCTTGGTGTAACCGGATCAAACACGAAAAACGACCTGGCAGACCATTTCTGCCAAAACTGAAGATAACTAGTGTAAAAAATACTCGATTAGTCTGGCCAAAGGTTTACGATTACAAGATTAGCTAGTTGCATGTTCTCAACATCTTGACTCAAAAGCTTGGTCTTAGAAAAAATTGAACCCGGTGGGCACGAAAGATGCATACGACGGACCAAAAAGCAAAACTGGTGACAATATGCAATCGATTACTGTTTAAGTCGAGGTGAGCCACATTGAAAAGCAAAAAGTGCTTAATTAAATTCTTGTTTACTAATTACGCCTGATCGGAACTTATTTCTAAAATAACCCTCGTACATACGCATAGGTTTTGAACATTGAGGAATTATTATTTCCCAGAAGTATTGTATAGAAGCCGATTTCTTTAATTAGAAATACTCGGTTGAATAAAGATATTGTTTAATTTGTTGTGCATATGCATGGCTAGGAATGGGAACGTTGTGATTCGGTCCTTTGAATTAATTTTACGAAATAAAAATGTTTTAGAAAATAAATTAGCAAGCAATGATTTCCTACCGAGATCTGGCATAAGCGAAACAGGCGAATAGGTAGTAAATTAAACCTGAATCTTTTCTTCGGGATATTAAACAAAAGAATCTCGACATGAAAAACATAAGGCCCGTGATCCGTTTACTCAAAAAGTCCATTAACCGTAGGTTCTCTTAGTCCGGTTTCATTTATATCGAGTTTAATGGTTCAAATTAAAATTTTATAAAATACAGTGCACTTCATCTGTTCACTTAATATTTATTAAGAGAAAATTAAACCAACTTCTAGTTATAGGATGCCGAGACACGAAAGTCGCATGTGTAAATAAAGTAAGGTGGGAATGAATTATCAATATCAATCGTAAAATTTAGTATTCAGATTTTGGATATGTACATCAATAACAAGCTACCCCAATCTGGGGAGGACAGTGCGGAATGGATTTTTATATCGAAAACAGGGCTTCACATACCTTTCCGAGTTTCTTGGTGTTTTAATCCAACTTGGCCATCCCTCACGTGGTAATTTGTTTTACATTTTCTGAGCGATAGTCTGTCGAATGTTGAAAAAAATAAAATTTTATATCAAATAGAATAGAAAGTAGATTTTCAGAGCATAGGATGAATCGTTTTCTTTTAAAAAACAATGATTAACCATTGAGATGGCAGACTTGTGGCTAAACTTATTTTAACATATGGTTCACTGATGAATTTTAACGAGAATGTAAAATTCCTTGCCTTAAAAAGATTTTATGTCCATGAATTAAACCTTCATTCGCCTTCATCAGAGATTATCTTCAGCGTTTTAGTTCATAACGGCAAGACTAAAAATTTCAACCGGTAATGCCTATCTGTTACACTGGACAAAGAATGTCAACACAGTTTGGGAATGTGTTGTAAACGTTTACATGACAAAAAAAAATATGCATGTCTACACAAGTTAGTTAATTTATTTTATTAAGGTCAAAAATATCATTTTTCACTGTTGCCAACATTCGGACCGGCCTTTTATTAACAGGAGGATAGGAAAAGATCATATAATTACAGAAATCACACATAAATTAACACGCATAATAAAGAATAAAGAGTTAGAAAGTGTCGAAGTAGGGAATTGGTCAAATTATCTTGGATACAACATTTCTTACACTAACCAATAAACAATAATTACTAATAGTGCCGAATTGATTACTTAAAATAAACTATGTCCTTTACCCGCAATTGAATAAGCGATTCATCGATATGTGTCTTATAATTCAAACCCTTCAGGAAACTTTATTTTGAGGGGATGGGAAGCAAATTGAATGAGTTACCCTCCATAAGAAGGAGCGCTTAACGGTTAAATTAATGGGTGCTACTCATGAGTTCTGGGTGTAAGACATTTGTGTGTTTGCCCATTTTGCAATGAGGAGGTTGAGACATTTTGTTAAAGTTACAGAATTACTGATTTCCAATCGAAAGGTTGCATGAACATTCTATTACTCATTTTTCATCTCATTCTTTATTCACGTGGTCTGGTTTCTCCCAAATTGTTGGAAATATTTAATAATTTGTTTTGAAACGGGTGTAGCATACTACTAAAAGCGCGTGACACTTCATATTAGTTTCAAATGCAAACACTTTGATATTATACAAGAGATTGCGTGCGTAGACTTTAATTGGGAACTTCACTAATTTCAAGTCAATTTGAGATGAGTCGGGTTTAAGTTGGCCACGCAGTTCGGCACTTCATAGTGAGCGAGGTTAGTTTGTGTTCTCTTAGGGAGTATTGTGTAAACAGCAATGGGTTATATTTTTATAGTCAAACCGAACAAAATGAAGCCTAATGGTTTTTTCAGTTTATTTTTTTGGATTGGATTCAATAATTATTTAAGTCATCAACAGTTCAAAATCTTTCTGTTCTCAAAATAAAATGCACGACTTCGGGCGAACAGTAAAAGCTCTGAAACTTGTTTTGTCTTTGCTTCAGTTCTAGAGGAGAGTGCTTGGTTGTGACCGAGTGAACTTTCCACCCATTCCTCGCTTACTTGCAGCGTTTTACAAATGGCTTTCTCCCACCTCTACTGTAGAAACTCATCTTCAGGAGTCCCGATTGTCATTACGTTAGGAGTTATTAATTGAATTTTGGTTTGTGCAGGTGAAAAAGGCAGTACGAATGTTCTCTAGGTTTTACTTTCGCAACACAATTTCAGACTTAAGATTTTGTCATATTATTTAAATTCAGTAGATCTGTCTCCTGACAGATTTTACGCCGTCCTTATACACGAGCCGTTTTACAAAAATAAATGCATTGTTGCAAGTATGGTCTTCCTCAGTTTTTCTGCATAGCGAAAGCAATCTAAAGGAGTTAGGTATCTCCCTGTAATTATCTATTTACTCACATTAATAATTTTATTGTAATGGTTGGAGTTGCGGGCACCCTCTGATAAATAAATGTGGCGTTAGTCATATTGTGACTGATGAATAAAAACTCAAAGACTTACATTACAGTAATTTCATTGTGGCATAGCGGTACATAGGCAGCCCTTCCTACTCCGCTGTGATGACGGTTCATCTTCTCTTGTAGTCGCGATCTGTTAGGTACTATAAATAAGTATACATTCCAATCCAATGCGTATATTTCCGTTAGGAGTAGGAGTTGGTGCTTGTTTACTTGGTTAATAAGAACTCGTTAGCATATCTGATTGGGTATATAAAAAACAAAATAAAAATATCATTCTGTAAACAAAACATGTCTGACTTCTTAGACGTTGACCTAAAAACTTAGTAAGGCAAACGTTAGATAATTCTTTGCCACACTGAAGATTTTACTTAACAAGAGAATTCTGTCTCCATTTCCCCTCACCGAAATACTTTCTCCGTCGCGTCGCTTTTTCCTCGTTATTTCTTTGAAAACCCATTAAGGAGGTTCGATCTACCGCCTACAACTTTGTTCTGAACATCTAGGGCCGCCGAAATGATTAGTAGGCGGGTCTGAAAAATTGTCTTCCATATAGCCTAAACAGTTGACTCGGGTTTCAACTGTCTCTTCATCTGTACATTTAATTTTGGTCAGGCCACACTTCCTGAAGAAGTTTTGAATGCTAACGTACCCATTATCCTGCTTGGTGGAGGGCGGTACATTAATTGGTAAGAGTTGGATTGTCTAATTACCATATTTGTTGTAATTTCTGTTCCAGCAACATTCCAAATTACTCCCGGTTCTAGTTAATTGGATAAGACGCACATAACATATTTGTATCTTTCATTCTATTCTTAGATACAGTATTCGTTGATGAATCGGTAACTACTGGCGCCGTCTGCTCTCCTTATTCAAAATTCTAAACATTTTATTAATTAGGAACAGCAAGGCCAGTCGGTGTGTGTGTGTGTGTGTGTGTGTAGTATTAGAGAACTCCAGTTCTACGCGCCCGTCTTTACACGTCTGAACTGGCGAAAGGGTTAAAACCAATCAACAATAATTGATGTGATTCCACAATTTTGAAAAACACGTACAAATAAAATATCCAATCCAATCCATCTATAGGGCAATAATATTTAGCGGCGGTAGTAAACGTAACCGAACAAAGCCTTCCATTTATAAAGTGTCATTGGAAGTGCGAGTACGGAAAATACTTCCGAATGAATTACATTCGCAAGTAAAAAATTATAGCCAATTACAAATCAAGCCCTACAGACATTGTAACTTTGGTTACAATGGTATTCAAATCCAAGTCTTGTATGCCTGACAACAAAACAACTACACATGACGACGAAAAACTTCCGGTATCATGTGAACCATGCATAATTCAAGGATTTTAGGATTTTACACAAGCTAATCAATCATATTACTAGGATAGCCAGTTACCGGGGAGCCGTTACACAATATCACTTCTGACACTTTTTCATGTCCGGTAAGGTTGTTATGGCGTTTTCGTACAATTTACATGCAAGGCATGTTGTATCCGAACACAATTAATTCAATTTCAAATAGGAATTTAACGTTGGGCGCATTTTGCCAAAGGGCATGGCGAATTTGTACAGAGTGCGCCCAGAGTGAAATTATGCTTGTTTACTTTTTTTCAAACAAGTAACTGGCTATCCTAGTAATAAGATTGATTAGCTTGTGTAAAATCCTTGGCATAATTTATGCGTGCTCTCTGACAACTAATCCCGGATTTATACTTTCCTTTCCTTTCCCTTCGTTATTTTACTTGGTTGAGATCGTAGTCAAGAGAAAAATTCGGCCATAAGACAAATGTAAAATAAAAAAGGGAAGAGAAATGAAATGAAAGTCTAAATTCAGCGTAAGACGAATGATAACTGGTATTTTACCCCGCGATTGTCTACATCATCGTTGGCCGACATCAGAGTCAGAGTCAGAGAATTCTTTATTAAAGTCATAATGATCCTTTTCCCAAACAGTTCAGTACAGTAACCAAATTGATTTCCGTTGGGTGAAACATTATTACGAGTAAAAAGCATGCTGTAAATAAAAAAAAAACACTATGTACTAAAAAAAAAGCGTGCTGTGATCATCGTAGTTTCTTACGAGGAGTTTGGACAAATAAATCAAATTTCGTAGTCAGGAGACATCATACTGAGGAATAAACAGAAATAACAACTTTTTTCAACCCAGGGAGCATGTAATCCCATTTGATCACATTGGCGGCATAACCAGGTTTTGCCCCCAGGGTTATTTTCACATAAGACATTTTGGAATTTAAAGTTGTCGGGTGGATATCCGCCATGTTTGCGACAGCCATTGATCTGTTGGTAATGTTGAAGTAGTCGAAGTCCTATAGACATCGCATTTGTTTAGGTTTTTTTTCACTTTTTTGTTTATTTATCACTATGATGTCTGCTTACTACAAAATTTTATTTAGTTGTCCAGACTCCTTGGTTTCTTGTTTCTCGTGGTTACCATGGTTACCGAAGTTACAACGGACATAGAAATGATTGGTAATTGTTTTCACTTTCAATGGAAAAATCGGAAGATATTTTGGCAACAAAATTCCCTTTAATCGAGTTTTCGAAAGCACTTTCGCTTCCTCCAAATGTTATCAAACTTTGTCTCTTAAACTTTAAAAAATGATTGGTAATTGTTTGGATTGGCTATTAAATAGACACTCATTGCCAATTACACTATTAATACATGAATTTGATTGATTTTGTTATGGCTCCTTGGGATTGGTTTGCCCATCTCTCGTGCAGTCGATTGCAGTTTCTCGGCAATATGTAGAGATGAGAAATGTATTGTTTTGCTTTCGGACTGTGTTATATTTCAAAACTTCTTTTTGGGAGAATTTAATTGTTCCTCGTGTGAGTGTGTTCTATCAGACCAAAAATATAGAGCGAATTATCTGTTCAACTCACAATCAGCTAAGCTTAAATCAATCAAAGACACGGAGCCGTTGTAGGACGGATTGAGATTTTAGTTGACCAACAAACGTCTTAATATCAACAAACGTAATATTTGGCATAGATGTGAATTATGTGATTTTGTTTGGTATGATTCTTGTTATCAAACACGGTCCTCATGATTATTCATTTTAACAGTTTATTCTGAAATGACTGACAAAAGAAAAAAAACCTTTATCTATCTATTTATTAGTAGACTTTTAATCCATCATTTTACAGGACTATATCCCCCGGCGTCTGAATGGCGGCTTAAGAAATAGTCACACAGGAATAATGAACAGACAAATTGCCTACACAATATGTAGGCAATTGTGTAGGTATAATGAAAATTCTGTTGTAAACAAACAACGCCATTATTTATTATTGCCAAAAATGTTACCACCATTTCTGTCAATTAGCCAATGATTTTTACGTTAACAGACAATTAGAGATATCATATCCGATCTGAATCTATGGCTTGACATTGGCACGTGGGAGTTCATTGTGTGTGTGTTAACTTGCTCAAGAGTAACTAGGTATATATATATCTTCTTGGGCATCTTCTTCCTCCACTACACATTCATTAGTAATGGTTTAATGAACCATTTGGTTGACTAACGTAAGCTGTTCACGATATGATGAGCGCGTGTGTTGGTTAACGTTGATCCATAATAATTAAACGAGCGCCGTGTGTAGGAAGTGAAAGTTGACGACTCTTAAGCTCCTAAGCTTGTCTTGTTGACGCAGAGGTGTGAAATGACACCGTACCGTAGCGGTGTGTCTAGTTTACCTCTATTTTCGCATTTATATTCTGCCAAGTCAATTCTCATACAAAGAGCTCCGGCTGCCAGAAATGCCCATTCTGCAAAAGATAACGGAGAATGAGACAAGAGTTTGATATATGAACTTTGTAAATCCATCCGTAGCCCTCATTCTATAAATTGGTTAGATACAGAATCTGAAATTGAAACTCAAACCAGGGGCAATGCCTTAATGTACTCCTTCGTAAGGGCTTTCATACGAAAATACAAACATGTTGGAAAATAAAGTGGAAATTATTAACGATTTATACCCATTAGCACATTGACTGATATTCACCGGCAGGGCAGGTCAAACATTCTCACCAATTTTTCGTTGAGTTGGTTTTTTTGCCAGTTGACATAGGGAAGGTTCCGTATGTAGTAAGTAGTTCAAGTAGTAGTATGCAGTAAGCAGTAAAAAGTTTCCAGTCGAGAAAACAAAGAAGCAGCCACCATACTGAGAGATAGAACCCTCAGCATAATGAAGTGGAATACTTCGAACTGACCACCAGTAAAGTATTTATTTGTGCTACCGAGTTTGGTAAAAACCACTTTAATGCTCAAAATAACAAGGGCTCGGACGAACCCACAATGCCCCTTCGGATTCGGACACGTTATAAAATATACTTTTAATAACTAATCAAGGAACCCGACCTAGTTATCCATTCATGATAGGAAAAATTCTACAAATAAATTTTCATGGCGTAATGCATACGTATGTACATTGTATCTTCATAAACGTTAATCTCCTGAGAGCAAGATTTGCAAAAGAAGTGTACCACAATACGGGCTGTTGTCCCCCTTTTGTTATCAGAAGTTATCAGAATCATTTGACAACATATCTGAGGGGTCGACGATTAAAACTGTTTGCTTTCTTTGAATATTTGAAGGCTTGACTCATTATTTTAATTGTTCGACAAAAGTTTTGCTAACTTCGCAGAATACTACGCTAAACTTTGTAAGAAATTCTGTCCTTATTTGACCAATTGTGTAAAATAGTGAAAGCAGTACACTTGTTCTCGGATTTTTATGCGTGTATCTACGTGTCAGGAAATTTTTACTTTAATCGTGTGACTGATAACCTAGCGAATCATAGGTATTATGTATACTTGGACCTCAGAACTAATGACTATTCATTGGAATATTTGCAGTATTTATTCAGAAATAGACTCCGATTGCATCAGACAATCCTGCGATGTGGAAAGGTTAAAATATTAATTTCAGTAGAAACTTCGGAGACGTAAACCTAATTTAACTTAATTGGAGTTTTATCTGAAATTTGTATAAGAAAACTCCACAAGAGTATCAAGTTAATTTATTCATTTGTTTGTTTACTGAAGCCAGGGCAAGGACAAACACCTTCGGGGTGAGGACAATTTATTTTTTGTTTTTTATATTATGTTGTTAATTTTAATGATGATGAAATTAGATATTATATGTGCGCGAGGTACTCCTGAATAAGTTCACACCAGAAAGTTATTTTTGCGGTTTACTCATCTTACTCAGAAGGAAAATTACCTAGAAAGTAATAAAAACAACTTCCGAACATGTACATGTTTTTTGGCTGATTTTGAAATATTAGCATTCTGTGACTGTGAGCATTTGTGTTATGAATCAGACCCGACATGCTTTCACTTCCGCGACGATGAAATGACGCGTACGGTTTCTCAGACCCTCTGCTCCGTATCTTTGTATCTTTATACGAAATCTTCACGCTAGAATGGATTTGTTTCCAGAAATTGAATCGCTAATCATTAATGTCTGTAGAAGTCAGGATAAAATTCACGATATTTTCTCTAACCGAAAACATACATGCCCCCGCTCGGCAGTTTCCGCGATGTTGAAATGCTTTATACTGACTCATTATTTTAGCTGTTTGACAAGATCTTAGTGATCAGCAATGTTTCTTCCTATCCTTTCATTGTACGAACTTTTGAAATACTGAACAAAGTTCTTGAAAGCTAGTGAAAATCCAGGGCGTTCTTATTACTTGAAAGTCGCAATCTTTATGTCTCGTATATTGATTTGCAATGTTACATTTTACATTCATTCCCATGTCGAACTAAAGAGAAAATGGAGACATTCTATTTCTAAATGTCGACATTCAACTCGTAACTCCTTAAAGTCATGATTCAACTTCTAAAATAATACGTACGTATTCGCTTTGATTAACGAACGGAGCTACTACTAATGCCAGTTATGTAATCTGAATTATTTTGGAAAATCATTTGAATTGAAAACAAGTGTGATAATAATTATTGTCTGTTGCGCAAACAGATTTTTCAAATCTTCTCTTTTATTCTGGTATGGAGAAAATAGACATCCTTCAACTCGTGCTGTCGGATGTCATCCGGGTCGGTTGGAAAGGCAGGAGCAGTTACTGTACCGTAATTTAAAAAAAAAACAAAAAAGACGATCCAATCGAAAAATACTTCCGGTTACGGTAGTGTGAATGCACACTACCCAAGTCATTGGATATTCATGTTTTAAGACTATTTGTTTAAAATATTAGCAAGTGATTAGAATCAAGAGGACAGACAGTCATTCCAAAGTATATGAATATCCCGACCTGGGAGTATCGAATGTCTTAATAAAAAGAACGCATTTGATACTCTGTACTCTTACATCCCGAAAGGCAGGATATTCAAAGTTATTTTACAGTTACTATTTTACCGTTGGTTACAGTCGGAATGAGTAATTCTTTTGGATTGAATTGGGTTGGATTGGACCATTCAGAGTCTGAAATAGAGTTTCTCTTAACGTCATAAAATTCCATAGCGCGAACAGTTCAGTAAAATGACCATATTGATTTCCATTGGGTGTTACAATATTGCTTCGAAAGAACTTGTTGTTATGAATAACTATTTTAACTTAATTAGTTAAATTTGACAATACCATTTGAAGGGCAATCTAGCGAAAGAAAATTGCACGAATTGAGAAGTCACTATTCCGAAACAAAGAATTTTTGTGATATTCTTCCCACTTATAAAAATTCTAAGGATATAATATAATGAATGACAATCGTGGGATAAAACTGCGCGAGAAAAAGTCACTATTCCTACGCAAAGTTTGAGCATTTAGGGTTTAATAAATTGTGTAAATGTTTTCAACTCATTATATTTAAAGATATTTTTTTTTCAAGCCTAATCTAAACACTTAAAAAGAACCTACTTAATAAAGATTCCAAAAATGATCCAACACAAGATCATAAAATGTACTGTCTTGAAGAGGAAGAAAAGTATTAATTTTTCCTGGCAACAATGAAGGGATCCTGACTTTTTATGGGATAATAATGAATGTTTTGCGAAAACCATCTACAGAATTATTGTGGGAACGAACTTTCAGAGGAGACTGATTCACACTCACACATAACTGTGCGTGATTTATGTGACATTCACACATAAATGTCGCACTAGTCGCACTAATGCAATGACATCAACTCCACTGACCCACTGACAACTCCACTGACATCAACATGATTAAGCCCTCAACTCCAGCGCTAGACAATACGGACATCAAAGCCATCGTACTGATTCTTCAGTGAGTGCAGTGAATTCCGATTAAAGAGTTCGTGGCCTGAATGCATTTTCGTACAATTAAAAGTCTACTACCATACCATTTTTGATTGAACACACTACCTGAATTATTCGTATAAAGATTTAATTCCAGCGGAATGTGACACTCTTCATTATAATCCAGAACTCATATAGCGTAATTAGGTTCAAATGGTGTATGAAAACGTATACGCAGAAATATGTATCACCGGTAAACATGAAAATATTTTGCACGACTGCCTATACTTTTTTTTGTAACGTATGCTATTGCTTATGTAAATACTACTGCATTATATTGTTCAGCTTTGGGGGAAATGTTAGTAAACAAATTTGAATAACAGGCTAATGAATAACGTCCATTCAGTAGTAGCGATAATCGTCGACACATTACTTGTTTATCAATTGAGGCAACCCCATACATATCGCTACATGTTTTTAGTAAGACTACTTACTTATTGCTTCAAATAGAAAGACGAGGTTACTTACAAGACCTCAGTGCACTATATTCAGAGAACTTTTTCATTCCAGTTTCATATTTTGTACTCAGACCACGCAGCAATCGAATTCCATAAAAATATTTACAACTACGACATTCGACATTTGCCTTGGACTTGGCTCCACGAGTCCGAAGAAACAAATGTGTTTTGTTCATTAGA
>JAQFYE010004581.1:0-13149 GCA_034694305.1 Protaphorura glebata
ATTAGCAGTTTCGTGTCGAGATCTACGACCCGCGCTTCTCTTACAAGCAAGCCCATGAAGACCCCTAACGGACACCTCAGACCCACAAATAAATTAAATAAACTCTGTAAACTCTGTAAACTCTAAATTCTGTAAACTATTTCTACACTGCACTCGTCTATAATTTAATCGGAACTTGAAAATGACGGTGAATGAAAGGCACGTACACAAAAAATTTGATAATTAATATAATATTTTTTTCTTCCAATGCACTTCCCCACGGACTATTTTTATTTTTTTCATATTTGTACGAAATTTATTTTGGCAAACCTGATCTGTATCTCTAGGTCTTATTTTCTCAATGTAGTCTAGATGCATGTAGTGTTAGATTTTGGATTTAATATATTTAAGCCCGGTCTCCAAAATTTAAGACATCGGGGATCTTCTATCCCTTGTCCTTATTCGGCGTGCGTGCTGAGCCTTTCCGGTAAGCCCTTCAAATGTAATCTCGCTAATTTCGGTGTTAATAAAGTTTATTTCAATGTATAAATAGACAATCCGATTAATGAAAGACTAGCGAAAACAGGTAATTGGTTATTTCAAGTATTTTATTAGTTTTTAGGGATTTTTACTTACTTTTTCACTTTTTGCTCTGAAATATAAACTGGACATCTCTTCGACACATTTCCTTAGAAACTTGTAGATGGAACGTGCGAGTTTCCATACTAATTTCTCTCCAATCGCCACTATTCCAACCGATCCACACCCACACAAGAAGACAATGAACACAGCGATAATATTAGATCCCATGTCCAACGGTGTCGGTGTATTTTGATAAGTCTCGTTATGGTTCCTATGTTCAGATGCGTATCTCAACCTTTGAGATGCACGGTGTCATAGATTAACGAAAGAAATACAAATTGTATTTCATTATATCAAATTGTATTTAATTATACAAATCGAGAAATACAAATTGTAGATATTAAATCGTAAAGCACACGTACGCCAAGCGCCAAGTGGGAAGACGACCAGTCACAGGGCATGCATTTTTACATCTTGCGGAATCCAAACCCGGACCCCTGTATGAAACCCGGGTTTTCGGGTATGGAATATCGAAACCCGGGTTTTTCAAAATCATAGATGTATATTTCCAAGCAACTTCTTAGTATGAAAAATGTTAGCTCAACTCGTGAGTCGTTGAATAGGAAATTCGCAACTCCAGACAGCAGGATTTAGTGTCAAATCAATCAAATAAGTTGAGATAATCAATATAATTTGACAATTCCCTTACTAGGTAAGGCCATAGCCACCAGACAAATATGAATCGATGGCCGACATGACAAGGACCTTACTTTTTGTTTGTGTGATCAAACAGGGCCTCAGAGCATCAGTTTTGAAAACAGTCGTAAACGAGTTTGCTTAGAGACTATGACCTTACCTACTGTTCGACCAATTAGATTAGACCCCTTAAAGGCGACATTTGTTTACTCGAAAAAGTTAAGCAAACCAACCTCGGTCCGCGTCCTAACCAACATGTCTGTCTGCCATGCTCCGTGCTACAAAAGGGCCTGGCAAAGTTATATCGCCCTACAAGACCTTGACTTTAGGGGACTAATTATTTGGACGAACAGTATTATGGAAATTAATTGTAGACGTGCAGGTACTTTACACTTAACTGGACATTTGCCAGTTCCGTTCCGTGGGCACAGTCGATTGAGTGGAATTCGAAATGAAAGTGGTATAAAACTGAACCCGTGACCGAGATCTGGGTACTACGTCGAACAAAACGTTATAGCTATTTCTTTGGATACTCGCAGTTCGCGTTGCACACCTTATGTTGATGGTAAGAGTTCACGATCAACAGCCAAATGGAACATACAGAGTCTCCACAAGAAAGTGCATAATTGCTTGATTATAATTTGGCGTCGTTATGTTACTACCGGTTTGGAATTCGAGAATTTCCAAGAATTTATTCTGTCAACGTAAACTATCAAAATAATAATCATTCGGACAGTGAGAATCATCCGCAAACCTAATATCCGGTTTGAGTCAATAAAATTAGTTGATGGTTTAAGTTGATAAAATAAATTCTTAGAATTTATCAAGAATTCTAAGCTGACCGTAACGTAATTTTTTGTAACTACGCCAATATATAATCAAACAACTATGGGCTAATCTCGTGGAAACTCTGTATGTAGACAGTTCCATTATAACCGAAAAACCCGGTTTTTATTTGTGAAAAACCCAGGTTTCGGGTTACCCGAAACCCGGGCTAAACCCGGGTTTTAAACCCGATAAAAAACCGGGTTTGCATTCACTATTGTGCTCGAATAAGCGTGTTGACATGACTTCTGGCATTGCTCGGTTGCTCGTGGACCTCAAGAGGTGAGCAATAGGGCCAAGCAGTGTGTGTGTGAAGTCTCGGTTCGCTGACTTACTATTACAAGAATAAATGGATAAAAAAAATTCTGAACTCATGACGAGCGAATGGTTATCACAGAGGATCTACTGTTAGATTTCATAAAATATTTTATCACAACGGGTACCTACCGTTGTCAGTTCCTTAGTTTCTTCAATGAATATACGAAATTCTTCTAGAACTTTACAAACGGATATGTAATCAGAATTTATTGCAATTGGATGATCCCTTGCGAAACTATGTATTTTCATTTTTTTATTCACCTTCAATGGCAACAACCTCTTGCGAGGTCACGCAGAACAAATTTTGATTTCTAGAGAAAAAATACACAGATCATACCATACGTAATAGTCGACTGTAGTCGAAATAAATTTTCATCGTCACGAGCAATTTGATGTACTAAGAAAGTCAAATGTTGCTGCGATTTTAGAAACTTTGCCGCATGGCAAGGACTTAGAGGAGGTTTTTAATTCGTGACTACTTCTTTTTTATATTGGATAAGATTATTTGTATTTGATTGTGTTGTTGAGTGCACGTAACGTTTACGCTTCAATTTTTTGTATTTACTTTTATGCACGGGTGGTTATGGTGGGAATAACACTACATTGAAAGGCATCAATCCAGATTCCAACAAAGCTTCAGTCTGTACTACGGTAATGGAATATCACAACGTTGATATTCTTTTGTCCTGTTTTCGTACATACAGATCTTAGTTCGGAATATTTTCGGAGTGACTCTTGTACACATTTTCTTAACAAGAATTTATAGTGAGGGAGATTCCATACCAATTTCTCAATAAATGCCACTCCTATAACCAATCCACACCCACCAACAAAAACAATGAATACTAATATAACGTTTGATCCCATGTTCAATGGGGTGTGGTTATTTGGATGAATGCCTTCTAGATTCCAATATTTGTCTGCATATCTCCTCCTTTCAGCTGCACGGAGTAGGGTGAATCTCTCTGACCACCAACGAAAGAGCCCAGATTGGAGCACAACCTGAAATCGCCGGTCGAAATATTCTTTCCCAGCGTCTGCGCTCATGGACCACATTTCAGCTGTTTCCAAAAAAACGTCTTGTCCTTTTTTGAACAAATTCCCATTATTAGGGGAGTATTTCAAGGGCGCAAATTTCTCGTCAATAATTGAATTCCATGTTATGAATGCCGTACGGTCGCAATGAAATATTGCTTCTTCCGGATTTTCCATTTGTTGTATCGGTGGCAAGGATATCCTACTTCGCAATTCTGAAAACTGATCCGACGACTTTTTACTTGGTTGCACCGCTTCTGCAAATTTTGTATGTTGCAGCGTGAAAGTCCAAAAATATTTAAACATTTCATCCGCAGTCTCGAACTCCGTCTTGTAGTAATATGGGACCTCATCACTCGACGTATTTTTTAGAAAGTGATAATGTTTCCAAAGTCCTTGCCCTTCCTCGGTCAATTCCGAAAATACGGTGAAATTGTGTTCAATCAATTGTTTCCAAGTCTCCACATGAGACTTCTGACGCGGGGCACAGATGTCCGCAGTCACTGTTCCTTTGTATCCATTCGTGAGCACAATGCTGACCATGAGCCAGATTATTAGAATTATGTTGAACCAAATTCGTTTGCTCAATGTCTTCGGAATCGGAACAACCAGTTCAACCAAAATGGCGGGAATGAGGAAATAAGGCCAAATTAACCAAATGCTCGTTTTCTGCAAGTGAAGTATGCCGATTGATAAGGTAGCCGTCATGAAGAGCGTGACGACCATCGCTATCCAAATTTTGACATCAAAAGGACCAAAATATGCCTTGAATAAGATCGTACCATCGTCAAGTGTGTCACATGTAATAAAACTGAAGCGATTAGTTCCGGTCCGAAATAGGGAATTTTGGGTCAAGTCTGTTATGTCTGAAGTATAGGGAGTGGGACAAAACGAGAGCTCTAACACATGATACCAGGGGTATGTGTCATTTGTAATCTTGCCGATTACCAGAGGGATGACGTACTCGCCCAAATACGATTCCTGTTCGATTTTCATATGTGATTTCTCATTTGAATATGTATTTAAAGGTACGGCGGCAAACCACATGTGTCCGCCTTTCCCAGTACAGATGTGTGGTCGTAGCCCTGGCAAATATGCTCGCAAAATTTGGGAGTTAAACTTTTCCATTGCTTGTAACCGGGTATCGGGTTCTAGAATCGATTGAATCGATAACGACGGGCATGACGTTTGCCTTTCGAAATATTCCAGACAAATTGAACTCACATGGTCGATTTTGGATATTGCATCGTCACGTCCATCGTTATTCCTGAGTAGAAGATTGAATGCAAATCTATTATAACAGAGTGGCCGCTGTTTCAAACTTTTATCGTATTGCCCAACTATATTTACAATGGTCTGATCCATGATCGGTTGTCCAAACCCATTTTCTGTGCTGTAAGATTCCAAAATATGGTGCAAATTCTCTGCCCAAGTATCGTTTAACGTGAAATTCGGACTAGTGAGCACAAAATGGACTATTCCACAGTTCTTGGAAATAAATATCGTCTTCACCGGTTCTTTGTAAAGATATCTCCCTTCTACGTCACTCCAAACGATGGAAGTTCGAATATTAGAAATTGCAACAGGAGTCACGAAAGGCGGAATTTCAATATCCTCAAAGAATGAAATGTGAACGAATTTGTATTCGTGTAAATTAATGAATAAATCCAGATTTGCAGGGATTTGTCCTTGGACTGTAAATATATTCAATGTCACCACGACGAGTAGAATCCTGTCTTCCATATTCGGTTGATTTAAGTGCTGAACGGATCGAATCTGAGGCAAAACTGTAAGAAGGGATATTCCAATAATACGTAACATAACGTCTTTCCCTAGGCGAAATACCTACGTCATTCTGGTTTTATCAATATCTTTTCAATCCCTGAGAGAAACCTCAATATAAACACCAATACAGTATGTCCATGCGATTAAACTATGCCTGTTTAATTTACAAAAGGATAACTAAATAAATACTAGTGTTGGATCGTGGTAAGTAATATAAACTTCTTCGTGCTATTCTATGCTGACATTCTGCGTTATGGGGTACTACCCATTTAACGAATGCAACACGGTATAATGAGGAAACCAAAAAGGGTATATAAGAACTAGACTGAATTGTGTATTTTGGACATGTGGTCTGAATTTTGGGAAATAGTGGGAAAATGATGAGAAAGCAGTGACTCAGCTGATTTATTCAAAACTAGGAAACCAGAGCCTTGCTAGCAAGGCTGGGTACATGAAGTAGTAGTGCTAGATCCATGTTCCAAAACGAATACGGCAGCTACATTCTAGTGTGTAACTACCAGAGTTTACCCCACGTGCGCCTAACACAAAAAGCGTCAGGGAATTGTAGTGTCACCAACTCGTTTGATCCTGTCATGAACTTCGACAGGGCGGCCTCAATCGAAATTTTGAACTTTGATATAGCGGCCACAATCTCACATTTCAACTTCGACATAGCGGCCGCAATCTCACCTTTCAACTTCGATATAGCGACCGCAGTCTAGATTTTTAACTTCGATACAGATTTGATATAGTCTTGCCAGCACGACTAGGCACCCGTAGTAGTAGGAAAGATTTTACGGAGAAACAAATCTCTATTTGTGCCGACCCGATGTTCCAAAGCGATCTCGGCAACGCCATCTAGTGGTTCATGAGTGAATTACCCTAAAATATGCGTTTGGAATTTGCCCCTCTCCTTGCCATGAGGTTTGTGATCGGACCAATCATGAAGTCCGTCCATGCTGTCTGGGTTAGAGACCGCAGCATGTAATGTGGGACCGAAACCATTCTTTCCCTTTCCCTGCGCTGCACTACGGGAGTAGGTGGTAATGTTTTGTTGAAGGGTAACATCACAGTGGAAAATAAAGAAAAAGAGTTCATTGACAAATATAATAAGAATTTTATGAGGGAACTATTTCAGCTGCACTCAGCGAAATGAGCAATGACTCCTCCGCTTTGGAATCTTTTCAAAAAATTTCATTAATATTTTGTGGAGCTAAACTCGTTAATGAGAAATACTACTTGGGTTACAACAGTTTTAGCACCAAACGAATTCTTCAAAACGTCTGTAGCTAATTCGGTGACATGCAGCTAAAATAGATCCCTCGTAAGACCTCTTAGAATTTCAAAAATCTATCAGATTCCGCGCTGTTTCCCCAAAATGAAGTTAGACCATAGATAAAACGAGGGAACACAGACTGCATGGATACCGGACCACTAGTTCTTATTATAAGCTCTTCGGAGAAAACTCTGAAGAAGGCTGCCCGGACCGATGATCGAACCCCGTAACTCTGACATTGTAGAATTAACACCCTCACCACTTGGCTGCCCTGTCTTGAACAAGTATTATAAGTCATTTTGACTTATACGTTGAATTTTAATAGATTTTCAAACTAACCACGTCAGTAATTTCGATATAATAACTGACTTTTCCTTACTCGAATCGGGCAATGAATTCCATAAACATTTCTGCCAGACTCATTAACTTCATTTTCCATCGTCGTATTGAGTACATGTAGTATTTTGCCAACCGTGATATTCAGATTTTGTTCAATGCATACATTGCATTGCGTTTTCTTTGTCTTTTCTTCATTACGAATTACCCGTAGTGGTTACACTAAAATTATAGTACAATACACATAATTCATAGAATTGAATCTGCTTACACTACACACATCCTTTTTATGAACTTAATGGGTTTGTTTTGACAAAACCTGGAGTAAACAGATGCATTCAGCGAAATGTTATTTTATCTCCTATTTATACTTCATTATCACTTAACATTACGGAGAACACATCGCTCATTCATTATTGATTGAGAGTAGTGCCAACTTTCTGATTACTACTATCATGATTTTGTCTGGAGATCTACAGATACAGCTAATATCTATTAAGCTACCCATCGACTATTAAGACATGTAATAAATTTGTGAACTCTTATGAAGGACATCTTATTTAGTTGATTTTGTCAATTTACCAATATACAGTTACGTCTAGTTATAATAATTTAGAAAATGTAATACCCTGGTTAGAACGCGACATGGCTAACTACAATTCTAGTGAATAAATTATTTCTGACAAGGGAACGACCCGAGGCGCCGGTCAGACCAGGACCCGCCATATACACTTTTTCACACCAATTGAAAGTCGCGTGTACAAATGAAGTACTTTTTTTGGTCTATCTTTGAAAATTTCATTAACAAAATCCTGAGTTCCCCTCTTTGAAGAAAGCGAAATCGTGTGTAAAAATGCATGCTGTTTCAGGCTTTTTTAATTTCGCGTCAATGTTGAGATATGTGTGTGTGTATGTGTGTATATGTGTATGTGTGAGATATGTGTGTATGTGTGAGCTATGATTATTGATGACTATAATAAAATTACATCCAATCCAATCCAATCCAATGCCCATTTATTACAGAAGATTTTGAAAAAAATCAAAAAAATTTTTTTGTCAAGATTATGTTTGGATATACCAAAGAACTTAAGGGAACTCAAATTCTAGATGAAAATAATTATGTTGAATTTTTTCAAAATCTTCTGTAATGCATCTAATGGTCATATCTCAGCATTGACGTGAAATGAGAAAAGCCGGAAACGGCATGCATTTTTTCAGCACTCACGATTTCATTATTTTCAAAGGGGGGACCTCAGGATTCGTCTAATGAAATTTCCGAACTTATGCCAAAAAAAGTACTTCATTTATACTCGCGATTTTAACTGTTTTAATATCACGGGACCCCAATTGGTGTGAAAAAGTGTATGGCGGGTCTAGGTCCGGAGGGACCGGCACCTCGGGTCGAACCCTTGTAAGAATTTTAGGCACAAATCAGTGCATTTATTTTTCATTTTTAAAGTTTTGCACACAGTGCAGTTTTTTTTGCAGTTAGAGTTCCGTTTCTTGAGTTGACAAACACAACCTCGAAAGTGCGAAAGCTATATTCCTTATCTAATCAGACGTAATCGATTTGCTTGGGTTGTAAATAAGTTCACTTACCTCAAACTGTTGACATTGACAACCAGTTGGTAATGAGTAGTTGTTGACACGTCCGGTGCCGCTTTACATTGACTTTTATGAAATTTTTGTTCAAACGTTTATAGGAAGAGAGTTTCAGCTCATGATAAGACACTTGGCGTCATCGGTCGCCAAAACCTCCCCAGAAGTCCGCAATGACCAGCCAGATCCAGGAATCAGTCATAAATTAGCCGTTGTATCGAACATAACATTATGGAAAACATCAGTGAAGAGACTAATTCCGAGGATGGACTTGTCACATATGAACAAAGAGAATTTTGGCACAAATTAGTGAAAAATGAAGACGGTCCGATCAAAGTCTTCATTCCTCACGTCATTCTCTTTGTCCTCTCTCGTGTAATATTTTTGGTCAACTTTACCCTCAAGCTGACTGAGCACAATTTTGGATTTGCTTTTTTTCTCTTAACTTTGGAAGTGATAGCGGATTTGTGCATTCCAAATCCTTGGAACAATAGGTAAGTATTCCCTCACTTCCGGCGCTTCTTATCCCCAATGTGCTCAGGAAATGTGGAAAGTTTTATATAGACAAGAATTCTGCGTTCGTAAGTCCTCTAAAATTTTGTTTCACTTATAACTTAATAAAGTTCAGTAGTTTTAAAAGATGATTTTTCAGATATCTCAAATATGTACACTAGAGTAAACAGACACACCGAAAAATAATTTGGTGTAATAAATAGGATTTTGAAATCGGATCAAGTTTTAAAAATACTGAAGTGACCGATTCGCACAGAATTGGTTTACAGAGTGGACTCGAGAGCAATTAGGAAACTTAATGGAAAAGTATCAAGAAATTCATTTCCTTCAAACTGAGCCATATTACAAGTGTAATTTTACGTTCACAAGAAATCATCTTTTGTAAGTTATTTTTGAACCCGATGGTCGGTGCCGTGGCCAGTCGTAGCTAGCGTTGTAAAATGCCCGGGCATTTTCTTTTTTGGGAATATTCCCGGGAATATGCCCGGGAATATTTGGGAGAATATTTATAAGATGGTATTTTAATCAATTTTAAAAAACATGTTTTTTCAAATCGCTAGAACTTTTGTTTGGATTTTTTTCAAAAAAGGACGTTATTCGGTTCGGCCCCATCCAATTGTCTTTCCAAAACGGTATCGCAATTGAAAATCCGTTCAAAATTGAAGGCTGTGAAGCGATTTCCCCGAAGGTCCATTTTTAACCCCTCGAAGCCATCCCGCCTTAATCTTTTGTAAGCCTTCTTCTCCAGAAGATAGATTTTCCTCGAGTATTCTTCAAATATCTTTACAGTGGAGTTTGCTTTTTTTAAAGTCTTCAGAGTACTTTGAGTCTTTCGTTTTTGTTTCAGGCAATTAGCATTGAAGAAATTCGGATTTAATAACAGCTGTGAACCAAGATGTTTTTTTGGATATACGAGTATCCCGTTTGTTTCTCAGCTTCAACTATATTTTTGTAAAATGCAGAATATGTAGATGTTGTACTTCACTGTAGGCTTAGAATATTAGTGATAAAATATTATTTTTTTTTCAGAAATTCCTTGAATGGGATACCCTTCAGTCAATTCCTTCGAGACATCCCCTCGAACTTGTCGTTGACAATATGTGGGAAGGAAATCATTTGGTACGTCTCACTTACTGGCAATCAAATTTGAATCAAGTAATAAATTAGAAACATTTATGTTAGGGCTTGGAGAAACTATTACCGATTTAAAGAGCAGCATGAAATCATTCGGAACGGTCGAAAGCATAACTCGGCACTCATTAGACGGTACTCAATTTATATACATATAAATGTAAACATTATTTATTGAGATCTGCATTAAAATATGATATTTCAGGGATGAAGTGCTTGCATTTCTTGAGACGAAGAAAATTATGAATGAAAAATCATTTTTTGGTATTTGTTCGGTATTTATCAAACGCATTCCAGTTGCCATCATTATGTTACATGGATTAGGAAAGACAGACCTTCCGAATATATTTTGCAGTCCGGAGGAATCATGGAAAATAGTCTCCGTGTTTATAACGGTTTTCACTGCCGCGTATAATTGTCAAAATTTCACACAACAGATTTGGGAATACACAGAGGCAGCCAAATTTCAAAATGTTGAGACAAGAGCACGGATGACACTGACGCATCCATCAACAGTACTGAAGTGGTTTACTATCTTCAAGAATATTATACAAATCGGTAATGGATGGTGCCCGAAGGACACAGCAAGAGATCCACTGTCAGAATTGGCTCACTGTAAAAATTATTTCCATGAGTACGTAGGCTTTTCTGTACATCCCTGTAGCTTTTTGTACCCATAGCGTTCCCCATTTGATTTTAGTACGGATATATTCAAATTTGAAACGCAATAATCTCAGGAATTAAAGACGCCGTCAACTTGATTCGAACGGATAAGTACGAATTTGACATTGCTGAACAAGTTCGATTTTGAGTACATTTGTACATTAAGTGAGTACGTACATACTAAATCCAAGTGGTAACCGCTGTGGGTACAAAATTCTGTACATCCGTACTGGGACGGAGTACGGAATTTTTACAGTGCTGCATTTTGGATATGTTATAGCCCTTGACCTGCTGAACAATTTTTGTGAAGGTTGTACCCCCAAGGTCGCACTGCTTGGCCGGTAAAAATGTACAGGGGGCGAATCCGTTAGGTGTCCGGTGTAGCGGATAGCCCCCGTGTATTTCTAGCGGCTAGCGGCCAAACAAAGCAACTTTTGGGGTTGGGACCTTCACAAAACTTGTTCAGCAGGTCAAGGGCAATAACGTATCCAAAATACAGCGAATTCTAACGTGGGATCTTTTGTCGTGCCCTTCGTGTGGTGTCCTTTGTTTACAAGACCTACTAAAAATGATAATTTGAAGATAGATTTTTCACTCAGGTTCCAGGTTACTTTTCTTCGGATGGCTGACCAGTTCTTTTGGTGGTTTTTACATCCTCATAATCCTTCTGATACTGTTATATATTCCCGTGTCCACATATTTATTAGAGGACCTTCAAAATATAAACAAACCATTTCCGAATTTTGTGTTTCGATTGGCCAACATGTTCAACTTCTTCATGCTGAAGCCTACTGCCAGGAATGTGCTTTATAACGAAATATGCTTCTATTCTACCGTTGCTGGCTTGTTTTGTCTTGTCACATTGCAAGGTCAAACTGAGAAGACAAGTCTGAATTACATTCAGTCGACAGTTTTGCCACACCGTCCTTCGAATACATTGACATCGCATTGTCTGAATATCCTTGGGGGCAGAACACGTTTCTTTAATGTTACCATACTAGAGGAGGAGAAACAAGGAATAAATGGCTTAAAAATCTATGGTCTTCCATGTCAAAGAATTCCGGGAACAGACATATTTGAGTGTGCATGGTCTAGCTTTGTGAATGCGTCTTTCGTGGGGCCAATAATAGACATTCCGTTGGTCTTGTTCTTAAATTACGTTCATTTGTATTGGTTGCAATTAGAACTCAAGTTGCAATAATGGTTAAATCGGTGTTCTGACTTCCGTGAATAATCTTATCTAATTCATCAGAGTCAGAGCCGGCGAATTTTTTATTAATGTCATAAAATTCCATACCCCAAACAGTTCAGTACAATAACTAAATTGATTTTTATTATTCCGACAGAAGCATGCTATTTTGAGCAGCCATTTCAGCTTAAGTAGATACTGTATAGTCACTTAACTAGATAAATTAGATATAATATGAAGGGCAATTCTGCGGGAAAAAAATTATGACGAAGTCACTATTCCCACGCAGTGAATGAGTATTTCTTAGGATTTGTACCTTTTATCCAGTTATAAATGTTTCTTACTTTTTTTCCAATTATTATATTAACGTTATAAATATTTTTTCTGTATGCTTTGATGTAATGCTGACAAATGCTGACAATCAATTTGTAGGAAAGAATTTAATTGGACACTGGCTCGGAATTGATTACAAATATATATGTATGAAAGAATAGCATTTCATTCTTAAAATTGTACACAATTGCGAACAAGTAGAATTTGTTGCATCCAATTTTATGATTTTTTTCAAATATTTTGTAATAAATATATAAAAAATCATGCCATGTTTCTCCATTTGATTTTCCAATAACATACACCTTGCGACATCATATAGAATCCACTTGACAGTTTAATATAATAATCGAGACTATCTCATTTTTTAAAGGATTAATTTCTGCATACTTTTCTAATTATCATGCCTCGTGCATTATTGGAAGAGCCCATTCTCAACTACCAGCTCACTACTATACAGATTACCACATTTAGAATAAACAGTCGCGTCTGGGTGACATCCCCTGGAACTGGACAGTGGTTCACAGGTTGTAGAGTATGGTTGAGATGGCCCGGAATCCGGAAAGTGGCAGAATGGAAGTATTTCATTTGATGTAGATAGTGGTCAAGTGGGATTGATTGAGAGGTTATAACATGGGAGGTCCCTCCATGTTAAGAGACGGGGATGTAATATCCCATTTTAGAGATGGGATGTAACCTTCCATGTTAAGAGGAGATGGGGATGTAACCTCCCATGTTAACAGATGGGGATGTAACCTCCCATGTTAAGAGATGGGATGTAACCTCCCTTGTTATGAGATGGGGATGTAACCTCCCATGTTAAGAGATGGTGTGTAACCTCCCACGTTAAGAGATGGGGATGTAACCTCCCATGTTAAGAAATGGGATGCAA
>JAQFYE010004582.1:0-13146 GCA_034694305.1 Protaphorura glebata
CAAACCGGCCAATTAAGAAAATAAGGAAGATTAGATTTAACCAGACGCATTCCCATTTACTGCTGTCGATTTACTTGTCACACTAGTTATACCATAAACACCAACTCCGACTGCACTCAAGTATTTGTTTTTTTTTGGAAATGTCACGGTGGGGTCAAACCATAATATTCGGGGTTATCACAATCATATTAACATGTTTGACGAAGGACGGGTCAAGTTACACTGACGTAGTAATGGGATACCCAGCGCAATCAATGGACTACAAAATGTACGTTGACGCCGGGAAGGAATATTGCGTTTTTCAGTATACTCATCCAGGAGCCGTATTTTTTGTGGAAACTTACGTGATTCGTGGTGGGGATGGAAAAGCACTATTCCAAATCAAAAATCCTGAAGGAGTCATCGTTCTACCTTACGGATTAAATTCCAAGGTGTCTTACAGAACGGAAAATGCTGTCGGTGGTTACTACGTCATTTGCACGGATAATGATTCAAAATTCTCAAATAAACTCATCGGTTATTACATGGGAACTTATGAGTAAGTCAAATTAATTAAATTCTCTTCAGAATGTATATCTCACTTTTGTTTGAATTCACTAATTTTATTTGCAGCCAGTTCAGACCCAAAGACAACCGGACAGTCCTTACGGCGAAAATAAGGCTGTTAGATTTGGCAGCATTTTTCATATGTATGTATTATGCCCTGGACCTCATAAACAACTTTTGTGAAGGTTCTACCCCAAAAAGTCTAACCGTTTGGTTGCTAGAAATACACTACCCAAATGCTTTCTATCGCGTCATAGGTTCCGTGACGTTTTCATGACGTCACAAAGTGTATCAGACCCGTGTATTACTAAATGCGCGGCTAAGCTTTCAGACTTTTTGGAGTAGAACCTTCACAAAAGATGTTCAGGAAGTCAATGGCTGCAACATTTCTGCTAAAATGCAGCCAATATCTAATAGCCTGTTTTCTGCGCAATAGGCACTGTGCGATGTTCATTTGTATGATTATAGTCGTTCGATATTGGCATTATATGCATTATTAGTAACAGAAACCATGTTAAATAATTGATAGAGCCGAAGGCTGGGCACGTTTCGTAGATGACCTGACCTCGATTGATGCTGATGCGAAAAATGTCACAAAATCCTTCACGGGTAAGAACTAATTACAGTTTTTAAAATACAATTTTTGTGCTACATTCAAGTAATCCTTTTATTTTCTGAGTGTTATAATTTTTGTATGTTTGCTTAGCCAGAAAAATTGAGTGTTTATAACAACACGTCAGAGTTTCCCGAGAATTACGGCTAAATTCAGCAAATTTACGACAAAATTATTAAAATCGGGCCAAATTATATTAAATACATGCCAAGTTTACTAAAATTGCGTATAGTTAATTGAAATAACGGCAGATTTATTTGGGTGTTCAATTCCTTTGGCGTGATTTAATAATTTGGGTTAATGGGGCCTTTAGAGTAACTTCTCTAGGGATGAGTCACCTCGTTGATATCAATTCAGGCCCTCGAGCCAAGAATTCATTCAGCAAAAAAATTGAACCGAAGAGATTTAAACAAAATTTGATTATATTTACACATCTTATTTAATTGCAGCCATATCCGAGAGTGTGAATGTGATGAAGAAATTTATTCATCAGTCCAGATCTGTTGAATCCCGGGATTACACGATAATGCGTCAACTTTATCAAAATATAGGTTTTTGGTCCTCTATTCAATTCTTCATCATTCTTGGGAGTGGACTAACACGAGTGTACATGATTCGACGCTTATTCAAAGAACAACCCTCTCATATGAAATACAAAGCACGACTTTAAGTGTATTTTGTCATCTTTTAATTGACTTGTATCAAAAACAATAAAAAATTTGTCAAGTGTCTCTAAAATAAAAAAAATTGATTCAAATTCATAAATCAGTTAACATTACTCAACCTGGCGGTTATGGACCGCCAGGTTGAGAGGAAAATATTATGGACCGCCCTGTAAAAATGTGTGACTTTGAATATGTCCACGTTGGTTTACTGTATTCGATAACGGTCGACAAACTTGCGGTGTAGAATTTCTTAGCAGACAACCAATTTAGAAAATAATTAAGATTAGATAATTGGGAGTGACTGGTGGTGAAATTCAACTCTGTTCGCTTTGCGCCATGACAATTTGTCCAATACTTACGAATAATTAGTTAAAATGTCCCAGTGTTGTCAAATCGGGATATCCGGAGGTCAAATAATTCTATTTCGTTTTTCGAATTCTTGAAGTTTTCATGGCTATTCAGACGGAAGACCGTGAAAAAGCGGCTGAAAAGCGGTGAAAACCCAATTTTTTTCTTGCAGCGCGCGCTGCGCGCGAACTCGACGCGCTACTGCGCCCAAATGATATGTCAGAGATAGCATTTGAGCTGATCTTTCCGACGATGTGTTGGGTGTGTCTGTGTCTGTGCCTATTGCAGTTATTGCTGTAGAGGGGGGGGGGACAATACAAATTAGACACCCTGTATTCTTGAATTTTTACCAACGGGGTACTTTTCTCTAAAGAAGTTACTCTAGAGGCCCCATCTATCCACATAATTAATTCAAGATCTATGGGATCAATCATCGTGGGAATGCCCAAGCGTGCAAAGAATTGTACAAGAAATATTCAATGATTTCCTACAGAATCCAGGTAACTTATACGTTGTTAGCAATTCTGTGCGTTCAACTTCTGAATCCATTTGATAGGGAAGGTGAAATCTGATACGTACTGAACCATGTATTTGTATGATCAAAAGTGTACGGCACAAAAGGGCACGGCAAATAACCCCCTGTCAGAATTGGTTGCGTTTTGAATATGTTATAGGCCTTGACCTGCTGAACAACTTTTGTGAAGGTCCCATCCTCAAAAGTAGCATCGTTTGGGCGCTAGAAATACACGGGTGGCATGTGCTTCGCCGAATCCGCCTGGGCGTAGCACATATCCCCCGTATTTCTAGCACTCAAACGGTGCGACTTTTTGGGGTGGGAACTTCACAAAAGTTGTTTAGCAGGTCAAGGGCTATAACATATCCAAAACGCAGACAATTCTGACAAGGGGTTACTTGACGCGACCTTTTTGCAGTATCTTTTACCTCAATTCTTCATATTGACGATTGTGCTTCTAAACCTTCGACTAAATTTTGAAAACATGTATTTATAATCCCCCTCATCCCTCCTAATATTCCAATGACGTTTTGGCTTATGTTAAAAAACAGAACTGCCTATTTCAATTAATAATGGAAACTGTTAATCAGAGGATAAAAACGAATGGAATGTAACACCTTGGCGGGCCAGGGCTAAACTGACTTGATTCAGTATAACTGCGTTAAAGGAATGTTGTACTATATTTCGGTGTACAGGGTGCTTCGTAATTCTGGATCTACATAAATTCGAACAATAATACACTTGTTGCACGAATTCCTCCACTGGGGAAAAACTCTAAAAGTGCACGTGGAAATTTTACTTGCATGTGTAGAATGCGTACTTTTTTTTAATCACACTCAAAACTAAAATAGTTTTGAGCAATGTAGTATGTAGTAGAAAGCCTTTCTTGGAATCTCAATCTTTTGAACATTCTAAAACCATTGGGAAATTATACATTCTATTCATAACACGGCTCCAAAAATACAAAGGGTCGAGGTGTCCGCTTTTCAATTGTGTCTAGTAGAAGTTTTCGCTTCACCCTTGGAATTATTTGAAATCATAAGGAGATTTGGGTGAACATTCCTTAAAATGGAAGGATGGAATGGAATAATGAACTAGGGACGAGGGAATATTATTAAATTGTATATAAATATTTATAATTTCTTACTCGGGGGCGCACGCGTCGCAATACCAGCATTTAATTTTGCCTTTAATAATTTGCCGGACGAGTGTAACTGTTTTACAGCCCGCACAATACCCCTGAACTGTGAAAAAAAAAATCAGATAAATAAGAATTAAAAATCCATTCATCAATTGTCCCAATCCCCGCCTTGTTTACTCCACTTGCCAGCCAAGTTCTTATGATATTATGAGTAAAACTTGTTTGACCGAACCCTACTTATAACCAATTCATCGATATTTAATAGGACACCTCCTGTAAATTCCATGAGTTCCAACTTTTTGACATATGATTTTTGAAATAATATTCAGTTCAACTCATTTTCTCAAATTTATTTCATTATCACTCCTACTTTCTGATTACTAGACATATGTATTTGAATATATCATTCTTTAGTGAGTGCGCTAAACAATTCTTGGGAGCCAGCCCTCCCTGTGTCATAGCTTGACCCACGTCTTCCGCGCAAATTGAACCTCAAACATAGATTAGTCGGCTAAACGTGTCAGTCTGCTCAGCCTCCTTACAACCTTAGTTACTAATTTTTATCCAGCTTTTAATTGCACTTGATTTTATTAGTAAATCATAGTCAACTGAAAATCCTCATCGTACCGTAAAAAAAAGTGCTGGCTTTACTGTAGTATTCATTACACCACTACCTACGCTACGCGTTGGAATCTCGGTGTAGTGTACTTCTTCTGTGTAAGAGCATATGTGGACTGAGCACAGCGAAATGGCAAAGGCCAACCAATAATATTTGAATGCAATAAATCTTTGGTTTTATTTCAATTAGTGAAAAGCAAGGTTCAACCATGCTTGTCAATGCAAAGAAACTCGAGTAACCGAAACCATGCCTGCGGTACAGGTTGAACCTCTGGGTTTAGAAGCCAATTTAATTAAAACAAACCTTGTCCGGATCCTCCTGATATGGATGGGAAATTTCTCTTACGAATCGGACATTTTTAAGCTCTAAAAAATTGTAAACTTTAAAAATTGATCTAGTTGACTTGAGTGTTTTAATTCAATTAGAGCTACCAATGTTATGTATCGTTTGACCTTTACGCATTGAACTGTGGCGGGGATTTGCGGGGAGGCGGGGATTTGACCGTCAAAATATTTATAATCAAGTTTTGTTAAATACATAGTTTTGATAAATTCAACATTGCACAGGGTGGGTCATAACTTTCTGCACCCCCTGCAGCCTTACACCTGGTAGAGCCAGTGAGAAGTGGAGTATTACATCTTGTATATAGAGAATCTAACTTATGTAATTTGTCATAAACTACGTTAATCGCTCACGATCCCCCTATGCAAAGAATCGCCATAAAAGTTCATAGGAAAATAAGAAGGTGAATTTTTTAATAGTTTTTTGAACAAACACATCAAATATATTTTTTCTTTGAGAAACTTACTTATTCTACATTTTTGTTGTTATATTTTCATGCATTCTCTGATCTTATATTCGTTCCGTTTCGGGGAAGTCGATTTCTCTTTGTGAAAACATTTTGAAGAAAAATTCTGTGGTATTTCAATTTTGACGAACAAGGAACGAGAAAATAAGTTATGGCCCAACCTGTATGTAATTTTCTATTCTAGATTAAAGATACTAGTTAAATCAGTCAGTTCCAGGTAAGTCCTCATTTCACATCGTACTAGAGGGAATGTATGGTTCAAATGGAGTCATCGCCGATTACCTATGTAATGCTCCATGCAAATGAGTATTGGCTCCACAAAGCTTGTTAACAGTCGGGCCACATTGGATAACATGTATTATAATTAATCAATCAATATTCCAACGTAGGTTACAATTCTCGGTATTTATCTATGTACATTTTGTGATGGAATGTTACATTTTACTCTAACTTTTGACATTTCTATCGTCTCTTCTTCTGGGAATTAATAAATTGTACAAATACTTCAACAAGTCCATTTAATGAAAATATAAAAGCAGATTAAAATTTAAGTTAATGGTTAAGAATTCAAACGAGAATAACTAAGGTAGTAGATGTTCAAGAATATAAAATTGACACAATTTAATATTACGTTATAATGAGGGTTAGATCCATTGGGAAGACTTGATTTCGTCAAAAAGTTGTCATCACACACTACAAGAAAAATTCTCTTAAGGGCGCATGCTTTGGACCTTAAGTTCACCACTGACCGTACAAACGAATATTTCCTTTTAAAATTCGAGAAATTATTTTTTCGAAGAAAATGCAATACTATTCCCCCCGGGTTCCTTTCAAGAAGCTTCAGTGAAAATTTGAGAAGAATCCATTTGATGATGTCGAAGATAAATCGACCCGTGTCGATAAGTTTTGATTTACTGCCCATGCCTATAGCGAGGGGACTCTAATGAGACTTTTCGACACGGGTCGATATATCTTTGACATCCTCAAATAAATTCTTTTAAAATTTTCACTGAAGCTCCGTGAAAGAAACCCGGGGAGAATAGCATATCATTTCCTTCGAAAATTAATTTCTCGAATTTTAAAACGAAATATTTGTTTGTACGGTCAGTGGTGAACTTAAGGTCCAAAGAGTGCACCCTTAATGGGGCAGGAAAGTCTGATAGCAGGTGGATGTGAATGAAGTCGACATTCATAATCGGATGTAAATATGGTGATAGTGTAGTAATGTATTCGTCTAAATGTCATTGAATATGCGTAGCCGGGTTGGGGTCTTGTCGCTCGTAGAAATAGACGATAAGCCATTTGACTCAGGTACAGTAATTTTCTCTTTCAATTGAGTATATAAATAATTTATGAAGAATAAACGGAAGAGGAGTGGGAGTGGTGATGTCAATGTTAATCCTAATGCAATACGAACTTGTTCTTTTCGGAAAAGTCATATCGTGAATATTTCCTCCTCAACTCCTATTCTCATGTCAAGTCTTGATTACAATGTATTTTACCTCGTCATTCAGCGATATCCGAGTATTTTATTCTATATTTAGCCAGTCGAAGGAGAATGTCTTGTTGTGTCCCCAAATAATAAAGAAATCCAACCAGGGGACTCAAATTCTCATTTTCTTTTTGGAGTACAAGTTCACCTAGTAGAGAAGTTGTCAAAATTTTTGGATAAAATTATTTCAAAAGCTATTCATTTTGGCGTCCATTAGACCCCGAAAAGATTAACCGTGTGGTAAGCCTGTGACGTGCGTAAAACATAAAACTAGATCTTAGAAGACATCACGAAGTTCCAGAAATAAGTTTGTTTAGGAAACTAGGCATTTTCTCTCTCGACTATGTCAGAAATCAAGAGTGCTAGTTTTTTTTGCCTGAGAAATAACATCTGCATGCAATTCTTAAATGGGAATTCCCATGAGGAGCGTACATTAACCCTGGTGCAGTATTTTACGTTATCTGATCCGTGGTGGGGATGGAAATGCAATCTTCGCCGTCAAAGATCCAGATGGAGTTATCGTTCATCCCTATGAAATTAAAACTAAAACGTCCTACGAAATTGAGAGTGCTATTGGAGGTTGCTACGGCGTTTGCGCGGATAATTACTCAAAATATTCCACTCAAATCATCAGTGTTTATAAGACCTTAAATGTTCTGTTTTTTGAAGAGCTTTGTTTTGTTTTGTCTTCTCTTTTTTACGGTAACATTAAATAAAGACTCAAAAAATGTATACGACATATTAATCGTGTAATATGATAGAAATAAAATAAAATTCTAACATAATATTGTTATTGTTCGAGTACAATTTATTATTTATTTTTCACCGACAGAGTTAATATATAGATAAGGCAGCATAAGTGTGCAGAAAAGCGAATTTCCGAACTATCAATGCATTCCAGAAATAATTACGTTACAATGAATCAATTAATCGGCCGTATAGACAAGAAATTGTCGATATATCGAATGAAAAGATTCATAATTACTTGAATACAATACTAATTATGAGAATCGAGGGCACCCACAGGCGTCACAGATGATCATCCTGAAAAGATGCACAGTTTCTTTGTTGAATTATTGGCGCGACTACAAAAAGAATTTCAACCTAATAACGAACGTAATTTACTACAATTACGATATTCCATGCATTTTTAAGGAACCCAAATGATAATGGTTGTTAAATAAATTGTGTTAATTTTAAGGTGATAAATTAAATTCTGGAGAAATTTTTGATATTAATAATATCAAACCATATTATACTTATACATACATAATTATGCCTATACAAAAAAAAATCGACAAATTACACAAAGAGAATGAATTTAAGTCTGACACATACTTACAAAAATTGGACAGAATGATGCAATAGAATGCAATTTTAATTTTCTTAGAATTTCCAATATTTTAAGTACGTTGTACATGCACTGTTGATTCTGTTCTTCAGACAAAGTCTACTATAGCTGCTGTTTTCTTGTCATTTGCTACCATGCAAAGCATCCTGACTTCTCGATTTGCAAGCAGCTTCTCTTTGGCCTAGGAAAGTAAGATATATGGTAAGTAAGAATAATTCCACGAAAATGCGATCATATTTAAATATTTAATAGCTACTGGAAGGAAACAACAAAATTGAACATTTTATTAGATACAAGTACGACCTTGAGTCTATCCTATGGAACCAAACCAGTGTAGTGTGAGATACACATTTTGTTGATAATATTACTGGGTCGTCCAAACATGTTTTCTTAAAAGAATGACAGGTTTCCTCTTTCTTGGGTTAAAGCACATCAATTTTTTTGACAACAGGAATACTAACAATGCTCAGTTCACTAATTTTTATGCCTATTTTGAAATATCGTTTATCTACCTGTAGACGTCCTATCCTACCAGGGCACTTTACTGGTTTGTGAAAGCGAACCCTACGTATGCCAGGTGAAAACCTCCGAGAATGGGAAAAACCTGACTGACATTATACCAGGCCGGAAGAATCGAACCCCGTCCCAGCAGGTAACTGATTTGAACCCCTAACTACTGCGCTGTCGTGCCTCTGCTGTTTTATTATATTGTGGCCTCGTGAAAGAATTACTTT
The DNA here is from genome assembly GCA_034694305.1 of Protaphorura glebata. Lineage (NCBI taxonomy): Eukaryota > Metazoa > Arthropoda > Collembola > Poduromorpha > Onychiuridae > Protaphorura > Protaphorura glebata. The sequence continues at coordinate 8,832 of JAQFYE010004582.1, forward strand.
GTGATTTAAAACACTCTGGCTTAGACCCCGAACATTACCATGAATATTGAAGCCCAACTTGACCTACAATATGAGTCAAGAGTACCATGTGGGAGTACTGCACCGATGAGCTATGGACTGACCGTTTTATTATCAATTTACCTCGTTGAACTTGTAGCCCAATTCCACGACAACGTTGAGTTTTTTTTCATCATCAGTACCACGCAGCCAGTTTTTGTGTCCGATGCGGTAGTATGCCGTCCCCTTGCTGCCGTGGTAAAAAATCAAATTACATAATTAGGATTTACATCAATGTCGCATGGGGTTTCTGGAATAGATTCATACGTTAATGGAAATCTAGAGAATACTATGAGATTGAAGAATTCAGTCATATCATTTAATCATGATACAATTCGCAATTATATTATATATACTACAAATTCGGAATGACGGCACAGTTAAGACAAGGTCCACTTGTTTACAACAGTTAACCCTGAAAATATTGTCCAAATAAAATGAAGCCATTGCCTATCTGTCAGAATGAATTGTCATGTTGCACAGCGAAATTGTGGGAAACTTGATTCGTACGAAAATATTTGTCATAATAATGTAATAATGTAATATTTCAAGAAGTGGCAGAAATAAATTCATACTTGCTATCTTTGATTTCCGTCATTGTTAACTCCATGTTGACGCCTCCTTCTCTCTCCAATTTCTAAAAATCATATCCAATATTTTATAACCAGTATATAGAATATAAAAGGTACACTAACAATAAAACATTAAAATTTATTTCCTAACCTCACGAATTCCGTTTAGTATCTCATGTTCTTCATATTTTTTCTCTCCTTCTTCAAACTTTTTCCGTTGTTTTTCAAATTCGCTCTGTTGTTTTTCAAAAATTTTCCTTTGTTCTTCTAATTCTTTTTTCATTTTCTCCTTCTCTTGGGCTATACGTCTATCAGCGTCAATCCTGAAATTAATAAGGAATCATCCCATGTTACAGAAATAGACCTTTTAAACAGTGTAGATAAGCATGTCCTGTAATTTATATTCAATGCTAAAGTTACCGTCAGTCATCTAAACATGTTCAGTTCAAATTTTTAATTCATTCAGTCAGCATTTAATTAATCGGTTCAACGAATTATTGGCTCGCGGAATCGCATTTTTCCCAACAGGGCAACTCTTTCGTGGAGAAGTTACTCTACAGATGGAAGCAAGTCATTTCGACGGGAAAATGTGATTTTTTCTATACCAAAATGCACTGGTGGCGAAAAATAAACTTTCACCAAACCGGTCTAAGCAAATTTTAAAAGTTTCGAAAAATTATTGCAAAAGAGGTGGTATCAACAGATTTAAAAAAAACGTTTTTGTAACGAAATGCTGACTTTGGTGATCTTTTCTTGTCATTTCGTAATTACACGCTCGTCAGCGCTGCAATTTAGATTTACATCTATTAGAATATCAAAATTAGGAATTTAGAATTCATATAGCTTGAGTCTATATAAAATAAAATTCGGATGAAAAATCATGAATGATTTATTACGGGTGTCAGGCAACTGCGCACATTAGTATACAGTATTAGTAATTTTGTACCATATTTTTTTTCACTTCTCTGAGTGAGTCTATTAGAAAAGGTAAGTGAAATTAAATCTGGCCTCTTTCATTTATTTGTAATATTAAAATTTACCTCATCAGTTCATATTGACGATTTATTGATTGCGCTTCTAGTCCTTCAACTAAATTTTGAAAACACATATTTATGATCCCCCTCATTCCTCCTAAAATTGGAATGACGTCGAAAATTTGGTTTTTCTTAAAGGACAGAACTCCCTGTTTCGATTAGTAATGGAAATTGTGCGTAAAAACGAATGCAATGTAACACCTTGATGAGCCAGGCTTAAACTGACTTGATATTTCAGTATGGCTCAGTTAAAGGATTGTTCTACTTATTTCGGTGTCCATACATTCACCAATTCCTCGAACATTCTAAAACTCTTTGAAAATCATACATTCTATTCATAACACTACGGTTCCAAAAATACAAAAGGTCGAGGTGTCCGTTTGTTCCTTCCTCAATTGTGTCTAGTTTGATTTTTCACTTAACCCTTGGAATTATTTGGAAGGATACGGAGATTTGGGTGAACATTTCTTAGAATGGAAGGATGGAAAGGAATAATGAACTAGACACGAAGGAATATAATTAAGTTGTATACAAATATTTCTGTACAATTTCTTACTTGATGTTGTGGTGGGTCGGACAACGCCAGAATATTCTACCGTCCTTAGTATTAGGGTATCCGACATCAACATTTTTTTTGCAGTCGACACAAAACTTATCTGTGGAAAAAAATCAGATAAAATAAGAATTAAAAATCCATTCATTATTTATCGTAATCTACAATTACTTTACTCCACTTTCCAGCCAAGTTCTTAAATAATAATTATGATAAATGATAAAGAGTAATTTTATTTTCGGACCGAACACTTTTTATCGCCAATTTTCGGATAATTTTGTTCTGATTCACTCTTAATTAGTACTACCGGGAAACACCTATTACTAAGAACGAACCGGTGGAGAAATTTCAAAATAATTTTGATTAAAACCCACCTCCTGATGCGCTCCTCGCCCCTTGTGATGTGGATGGTAGGTTATTAATTCCCGACATTTTTTTAATTGGATTTAAAATTATAAACTCAATTAAAATAAGTTTTATATTGTTTTGGAAAGACTTCAGGCTAAGGTTACATGAGTGGACCGAAACTTGATGAAAGGTAAGAAGGTAGGAAGGAAGGGATGGGAGGATTTCGTCGTCAAGATAATTATAATCACATTTTGTTAAATTCTATCGGTAAATTCAAGGTCACACAGGGTGGGTCATAAGCTTTTCCTCCACCTCCAGTCCAATTAGTTGGACCCTGTGAGAAGTGGAGTAGGTATTATATTTTGTACAGAATCTAATGTAATGTGGTGAGGATTCTGTTCTAAAATCCCATAATCGCTGAGGAAGACCCAAGTAAAAAACTATAAAAAATGAGAGATCAGAAAGGTGGATTCTTGAACCTTGAACGGATTTCCAAACAAACGCATCCAAAATATTTTTTTTTCAATAAATCACTATTTTTTTCTTATATTTTTATTTAATTTCCCAAGTTAGTTTACTTTCTGTTTGGGGTAATGCGATTTCTCTTTAGCGGCCATTCCACATATGCCTTTAAATCATTTGCAATGAATCATGGAAACTTTTTTGAGATAAGTTGTCGGTTCTAATTTACAGAAACAATTTCAGGACTCATGCAAACAGTATTAAAATTTCATGGCATGAGTTATTGGAGGTATTTTGTAAACGATTTCGGTCATGTGATCATTCGTACTGATTTCAGCACTAATTGCAAATGATTGGCAGAAGAATTGCAAATGTTTGTTGCCATGTATGTAATTGCCATTTTTTCCAACTCATTTGAAGGAAATATTTTTGCCGAATTTCGGGTTCCATTGGATTTTGTTGAGATTCTATCATTCACTTTTCTCTCACTCAATTGTGTTCGGCTACGAGGGATGAGAAAATAAGTTATGATCCACCCTGTATGTAATATTCTATTTGATTAAAAATAATCTAGTCAAATCAGTCAATTTCCAAGTAAATCCTCATCCTACGTACGTTAAGACCAATGCATTGCTCGAATGAAGTAACCACCTGTCCATCATTCAAGTGAGTGTTGGCTCTGCAAGGTTCAAGCAACGCAACGACAGTCCGACTTACCTGTTAACCATCGGACCGCATTAAATAACAAATGTTATAATTAATCAACAAATATTGCAGCCTTGACTACAATTCTTGACATTACGTATTAAAACATCGGACCTTATAGTTAAAATTTATGTACATTTTCTAATGAAATGTGGCAAATGCTTTTTGGGACGTTACTATCTCCCTATTCCAACTTTTGACAGATTTTTCTTCTCATCTTGTAGGAATTACCTATTACATACATATTACAAAAATACTGAAGGAATTCAATTTTATAGAAAATATATATAAAATGCTGATTAGAATTCAAGTTAACCGTGAAGAACTCAAGACGAGGACAACTAACGTAGTCGCGCGTTGTTGTTGAATCAACACAATTTTTCCACTACGTTATAGTGAGGGTTAGATCCCTTGGAAAGACGTGGTTTATGGTTACATCAAAAAGCTTTCATAAGTTACATATATGATAAGAGGTTTACACCTTGCAAAAGCAAGGGTTTTTTTCACCTTCGCTTTCAGAAATCAGTCAATTTCCTTAATGGGGTAGGAAAGTCGGGTACAAGGAGGGTGTGTAGTTTAATGAG
>JAQFYE010004583.1:0-13143 GCA_034694305.1 Protaphorura glebata
AAAAAAAGTTGTTATTTTTTTTGTAAACAATTATGGAGCACTCCTCAGAGACCAAAGACCACTATGAATACTCCTTGACTAAATCCTTGCCTTTTATGTACAGATTGCTCTCTGAAAAGCGTAAAGAGATTGGTGATGCGGCAGAGCGTTTAAGAAATGGACTATATAAAATAATCGAGACTCGGGCGAACGTTGAAGATATGCAAACTGACCTCGAAATTTCTCAACGTAGAGGTTTGTCTGGAATTCTTTTTTTCAAGTCTGGTCTAGTGAATAGTTCGGTGAGTAATCTGAGTATTCTTGAACTTAATAGTTCTCGAATATCAGGAGATTTGTGACAGTTTCTTGGAACAAATTGTGAAGCAAAAGACCGAAACGGATATTCAAGCCGTGATTGTAGCTCAGAAAAGAGAACGTGTTGGAGTCGAAGAAAAAGAATGCAAAGAGATGGCACGCGTAGCATATTTGGAACTGGAAGCGGCTCTCCCTGCGCTCAATGAAGCCATGGCTGTAATTGATTGTTTAAAAAAAAAATATTTCTATTAATTTTTAAATATATTTTATTTTGGTAAAAGGCGCTAGCAGCTCTAAACAAGAAAGATTTGAGTGAAGTAAAATCCTATGCAAATCCTCCTAAACTTGTGGCAAAGGTCATGGAAGCTGTAATGGTACTTAAAGGCGTTGAGCCATCATGGGCAGAAGCAAAAAAACAGTTGGGAAATGCTGATTTCCTTAAAGAGGTCTGTCATTTATTTTTGCATTTAACTAATGAGTTGAAACAGGAAAAGAATTATGATTTGAAATTATGTATGTATAGCTTCAAGAATTTGACAAAGACAATATATCTGCCAAAACTCTATCTAAACTTCAGAAATACATAAATTTCGAGGGATTCATCCCAAAAATTATTGGAGGAATTTCAAAAGCAGCTGAATCACTTTGTATTTGGGTAAGAGCTATGGAGCTTTATGGGAAAATTTACAATGCTCAAGTAGCCCCGAAAAAGGCAAAGTTGGATGAGGCAGAAGCTCAGTTAAAGGAAAAGCAAAGGATTCTTGCTGAGGCAGAAGCTAAGATTCGAGAGCTGGAAGCAATTCTTGAGAATCTAAAAAAACAGCATGAGGAGAAATTAGCGGAGAAGGATGCTTTAGCGAAAAAGGCAGAGGATCTCCTGAGGAAATTACTAAGAGCCGCCCAGTTAGTGGATGGTTTAGCCGGTTAGTTGTACACTTCGATTTAATTCCAAACATACTGATTATATTTATGGAACAATTCTAACGTTTCAGGGGAGAAAATAAGATGGGAAGAAACCATCAAATTGTTGGGTGAAAAATTAGGTTATGTAGTCGGAGATTGTCTCCTTGCCGCCGCTTGCCTTTCGTACATTGGTCCATTTTTATCCAATTACCGGGAAGAAATGATGTCTTATTGGATTAAAGATGTACGGACACTGAATATCCCATGTTCACCTGACTACAATTTCTGTGATTTTCTGAGTTATCCGACCACTGTCCGTCTTTGGAATATTCAAGGCCTTCCAAGAGACGCTTTCAGCACTGAGAATGGAGTTATTGTTACGCGTGGACAACGAACCCCGCTTATGATAGATCCTCAAAGTCAAGCTCTGAAATGGATCAAAAATATGGAAAGTGTCAACGTATGTGAAGGCCCATAAAGCATAACTATTTATTATGGAGTGCTTTGCGTAATTTATCTGAATAATTATTCCTGAAACAGGGACTCCGAATAATTGATATGCGGGCAACAAATTATTTATCAGTTCTGGAGGATAGTATTGTGACAGGGACTCCAGTTCTTCTCAAAGACGTTGGAGAAGAGTTGGACCAATCCTTAGCTCCAGTCCTGAGTCGTGCCATATTGAAACAAGGTCAGGGTTTACACAGTTAATCTTAATTTATATTTATCTAAAAATGATGAAGACCAGCATTTGGTAAACTATAAACACTCCTGGAATAACAGGAGACAAATATATAATCAAACTTGGGGACAAAGAATTGGAGTATGACATGAAGTTTAAATTTTACATAACAACCAAAATGAGTAATCCTCATTACATTCCGGAAATTGCTAGTCGAGCTTGCATAGTTAATTTTGCTGTCAAAGAACAAGGTTCAATACAAATACTTACCTTTCTAACGTTTCACATTTAAAAGTATTTGGATGAAATCTAAATTAATGTGTCTAGGGCTGGAAGCTCAATTACTGGGAATTGTGGTTCGAAAGGAGAAACCGGAATTGGAAGAAATGAAAAATACTTTAGTCGTTAATATCGCAGCTGGTAAAAAGAAATTAGAAGAACTCGAAGACGCTATACTGAGGTAACGGTCGAATTCTTAAATATTGGTTGGCAACTTTAAATGAGGTTTTGTTCTTTCAGGTTGCTAAATGAATCAAAGGGTTCGATTTTGGAAGATGAAGAGTTGGCAATCACTTTGAAAACATCTAAGGAAACTTCTATTGCAGTTACTAAACAAGTTGAAGTTGCGCAAGAAACAGAGATTGAAATTGATGCTGCTCGTGAAGTAAATTTTGATACAGTTAATTAAGCAGGTACAAAACTAAAACTATTTCAATTCTTTAACTTTTTAGAATTACCGGTCCAGCGCAACCAGAGCGTCCATTCTTTTCTTTGTTTTGTACGACATGAGTCAAATCGATCCTATGTATCAATTCTCACTGGATGCTTATATAAGTCTATTCAACATATCCATTGAGAAAAGTCCGAGATCTCCAAAATTGGATGAGCGGATTAATCATTTGAATGATTACCACACATACTTTGTATACCGGTAACCTCATGACTAAAATCTGTGGAGTTCCTTTTTAGTTTTTCGGAAAGTTCTTTATATAAATTTTCTTTACGCAGAAACATATGTCGGGCGTTGTTTGAAAAACATAAGCTCCTATTCTCCTTACACATGTGCGTAAAAATAATGGATAATGCTGGGAAATTGAATATGGAAGAATACCAGTATTTCTTAAAGGGAGGAGTTGTATTAGATCGCAGCGAACAAATGGACAACCCTAGCGAGAGTAAACTTTTAATTCTTAATAGTTGATATTGTTAATTACTGTTGTTAATTTCTTTGGCAAATGTTCAAGTAATAATTTCAATTACAGCTTGGTTGTCCGAAGTTGCGTGGGACAATATAACAGAGCTTGACAAATTGGCCGGTTTTAGAGGAATTGTTACCTCTTTTGAGCAACACGCAAAGGATTGGAATATTTGGTACACCAGCACAGAGCCTGAGAAAGGGTTTTTGCCAGGTAGCATTTCTAAACGTTTAGCTGTCCCAATTATAAAATGGAAAACATAAATTATTTGAAGCTTCCATCTTCTTATATAGGCGAATGGGAACAGCGATTAAACGACTTTCAGAAAATGATTGTAGTTAGAGCTCTAAGACCTGACCGAGTCTCATTCCGAGCCGTCTCTTTTGTTGCGAATAATTTGGGAACAAAATTCACTGAACCCCCGGTCCTTGACATGCATTCGGTTCTGGAAGATTCCACATGTCTTTCACCTTTGATATTTGTCTTGTCCAGTGGAGCTGACCCAGCCTCAGCTCTATTTGCTCTTGCTGAACACAATAAAATGATGCATAGATTTTTTTCATTGTCTTTGGGTCAAGGACAAGCTCCTTTTGCGACTAGAATGATTTTGGAGGGAGCAAAAATGGGACATTGGGTCTTTTTGGCCAATTGTCATTTATCCCTCAGCTGGATGCCTCAATTGGACAAACTGGTCGAAACAATTCAAGATGAAGTTCCTCACAAAGACTTCCGGTTTGCATCCAGAATTGCTAAGATATTAGCTACAAACTCATTTAAATTCTATTTGCCATTTTAGGTTATGGCTGAGCTCAAGCCCGCATCCTGATTTTCCATTATCGATATTGCAAGCGGGAATCAAAATGACGACCGAGCCTCCAAAGGGAATTAAGGCTAATATGAAGAGACTTTACCAGGGGATTTCCGACAACAGATTTACTAACCAATTGAAGCCAGACAAATTCAAAAAATTACTATTTGCCCTCTGTTTTTTCCATGCGATCCTCCTTGAGCGCAAGAAATTCCAACAACTTGGATGGAATATAATCTATGGCTTTAATGATTCTGATTTTGAGGTTTCTAACGATTACAGATTAAACTACAATTACTGGGCGAAATTAAAAAGAACTAAACTGGCAATTGGAAAACCAAACTTTCACAGGTGTCGGAGCTCCTTCTAGGTATTTACTTAGGGGAGTATGACGAGACTCCATGGGATGCTTTAAAATACTTGATTGCCGGAGTTATGTACGGAGGTCATGTCACCGATGATTGGGATCGTCGACTCCTCGGCTCCTACATCAATCAATATTTCTGCGAAGATGCAATACAAACACCTTTCTACAAGTATACGGCAACAAATAAATCAATAATTCTCTTGACATTATTTTCCAATTTCATCACACTTTTCTTAGGTTGTCCGATTTGCCAAACTATTACATACCAAAAGATGGGGACGTAAAATACTATCGAGAAGTCGTTAATAAGCTTCCATCAACGGATCACCCGGAAGCATTTGGGCAACACACGAATGCTGATATTGCGTCACAAATTAATGAGGCGAATTTACTCTTCACGACTCTTTTGTCTTTACAAGTACAAAAGCAATCGGCTACTGCAGAGGGAAAGCCTGAGGATAAAGTAACTCAAATGGCTGCCGAAGTCATGGCAAAATTGCCTGAAATTATAAACGAGGTGGACTTACGGCGAGTTATGGGGGAAACAATTCATCAACCAATGAACATTGTTTTGTTCCAAGAGGTTACTTTCATTTGTCACATTCATGCTGTTTTATCGGTTAATAATACCTTCGTTTTTTAGATTTCTCGGTACAACGTACTTTTGGTTACGATTCGAAAATCCCTAGTTGAGTTGGACAAAGGAATCCAAGGACTAGTCGTCATGTCCACTGAGCTTGAAGATATTTTTAAATGTATTCTTGACGGCCGGGTTCCCTCCCAATGGTTGAAAGGTAAATAGATTTCTTTTGAAATCTCCCTGATGCTCCGAAAATTAATTGATCTTTTTCCAAAATATATTTGTTCAGCCTACCCCTCAATGAAATCCTTGGGGGCTTGGAGTCGAGATTTATCTCAGAGGGTTGATCAGTTGGCCTTGTGGACAAACACACTGAAACCGCCAGTAAAATTTTGGCTTTCAGGATTCACATTTCCATCTGGGTTTCTTACTGCAGTTCTTCAGGTGTGCAAGGATAATGAAATATTTGAGGATTGCTCAATTATTGTAAATAATTTATTTTCTACACTTAGCAAACCGCTCGAAAGCACAACATATCAATTGATACCCTAAGCTGGGAATTCTCTGTGTCAGCCATTGATGCGATCAACATATTGTTACCCCCGAAAGACGGCGTTTATATTCAGGGGTTATATCTGGAGGGGGCAAGTTGGGACAAGAAGACCAGCGTTTTGTGTGAAAGCGCTCCGATGCAACTGGTCACTCCAATGCCTGTTATTCATTTCAAACCAGTTGAGAACAGGAAGAAAACACAAAAAAGTACGTGAACCGGATTCGTAATTTAGTACAAATTACTAATATTTCGGCTCGGGTAGTACTGAATTGACTCACTATTAGATGCTTTATCCTTTAAAATTAAAATTATTTAGTACTACAATAATTTAAAATTAACTATTCCCGTTTAATGTTGAACAGATTTGTACGATGCCCCATGCTACTATTATCCCAATCGGGCTGGTGGCCAGGGTCGACCTTCCTACGTCGTTACAGTAGAACTTCGTGGAGGGGCTGAAACCGCTGATCATTGGACTCAGCGCGGTGTTGCTTTGCTCATGAGTTTAGCAACTTAGACTACTGTTATCAACGGCTAAACAACACTGCGGAGTGACGAGTCATCAAATCTCTCCAAGTCGGACCAAAGAAAATATATAAATATAAAAAGACACAAAAAACGAACAAACTATGAGTAAAAATAAAACAACAAAATAGAAGTCGGTGAATTTTTTTGGCTGCGAAAGTCCATCTTATCTTAATACTCAACTTGCTACTGTGTCGGCAGGTAGCTGATCGGTCGTCCGCGCTTATTTTTTTCTTACTCGAAACAGAAGGCATGCGTATGACGTAAAACCCGGGTATTTAGCTTCAACGTTGACTTCATTCTCTACCAGTCGTTTGGCTTAGATGCAGTGCTAAGGACTAGAATCGTGAAAACAAAGCTTGTGGCAAGACTTTTACAACAATAACATTTAGACTTCAATGCAAACCATAATTTCTTGGCTGAATACTGTAGGTAAATTCAGATGCAAAATCAATTTTAAGTGTATGATATAGTGATATTAACTTTTCGGTGACATCCCGATTTCCAATAGTATTTTGGAAATGTACATGTTAGCGTGACATGAATGAGCTCAGCCATGATTTCAAAGAGAAAGCAAGGGAAATTAGAGACCGTAATGAGAATGAAATGGAAGATTGTGAAGAGTTTTCAAATTGTCTTGATTGTATTCTTTTTGAGCCAAGTTTTACTGACGGAAGTTGAAGCAGAGTCAGGGAGTACGACGATAGATGACGATGACGAAATGAAATGTGTTTGTGACGGAGGATGTGAGCACCTTCGTGAGAGTGATTGTCTATGGGGACTTACTCTAGATGTTTGTGGTTGTTGCTTTCTCTGTGCTCGAGGAGAAAATGAACCTTGTGCCGGGGAGTTCCATGCATTTGGTACTTGTGCCATCGGTCTGCGATGTCAATCAAAATATCCACCGAAGAATGGGTCAAAGATTAGGGAAGGAACTTGCACTCGTAAGTCTAACAAATAAAATATACATTGAAGAATTTCTTTTCTAGAGAAAAGAGAGAAATAAACTTTATTCAAGTTTCACTGCCCACCATTGTGAGTTGTCAAAATTGACACAGTATACATTATCAATACCGGAGTACATTCATGCATATGAAAAAGAATGGTATTGTATTTCTATCACACATGACAAATTGGTCACACAGATGTAAAATTGTACAGGTGATTACGTAGGATGTATACAGAATCTTTGATAACAGAATCGACTATCACCGTATTAATTGATTTTTGGCAAATTGAACCATCGTCTAAATTGTTCAAAAAAATTGGGGAATGTACCCCTTTGCACCAATCATAAGACCGATCACTTCTACAGTTTCCAAATCGTCAAATTTGATGTGTGGGCATTGGAGTTGATGGCTTAAATAAAGTCCAATCGAACCAAATTTTGAAAGAATCATTCCCGTACTAGTCTTACTAATTGTATGGTAATGACATTTTACAGGGGACAAAGGAAGTTGTGACCCGCTTGAAAAGCACTACGGCTGTATATTTCAAGGCGGGAATTGTAAATGTGAGGAACGAGTTGGATGTCCCGGAGAAGAATTGTTCCTCTTTGACAATGAGGACTCATGTCGCTCTCATACTGCCTTCCTAATAGCAAAAAGGGACTTCGAGCCACTTACATCGCAAATCTCTCAAACTGGTCAGTTCATTTTGGTTGCATTTGTGGTTTGTTATTCTTCGTGTTTTGTCTTTGCTTTTCAGTCGTATAGCGTTAATCATTTTCGGAATAGTGGGTATCAAGGTAGCCTAGCCAGGTTAGAATTAAATTGTGAATCCTGGTTGGAATACATTTTTCAAGTGTGCATTGCAAAACCAAAGTTCTGCTTGCTGAGATTTGGTTTCAAATGTCAACTCCTGCCTGCTCGGAATACGTGATGGTAATAGTGAGACACATGACGGTTTCTACAGACGTTATTTATTTCGCATAAGGAGCAGGGTTATGTTACAGGAGGGTCATATGTAGTCCTAATGTGAAAAGTTGGGCTTTAATTTTACCCGTGTGTGGTTTTGTGATCGTCTGCCCACCAGGGAATATCGTATCTCAACCAGACTAATAACAGTTGGATGAACTAATAATTCCTAATTACTCTCTTCATATCACAAATCCTGTAATAATACAGTTAGAACAGCGCGAAATAACTGGAATACTGCTGTTTTAATTCGCCCGAATTAAGCATCACTTGAATATGGTTCACTTGTAAGATAACGATTGCTGTGACCAATAATTGCGATGGTTCAACTAATGAATGTTGGATGTCGCATCGCATTAGAATAAATCTCTGGTCCGTCACGCGTCTGCACATGCAGGTATTCCGAATTGCGTGTGATCCCTCATGAATTATTTAAAAATTTGATAAAAATTTAAATTCCATATCGACCAGATTCCATATATGCCTTACGACATTTGACTTGTTACACAAAGTTAAAGACTGACAGAGTGTGTTTGATTATTGGAATAGTAGCGTGAACTGGGAAATGAGGGAATCAATTCAAACTCGTAGAACTATGGTACATTATGTAAAAGTTTTGTAAGGGGTAATGCAAGAGTAGTAGTGGAGGAGCCAAAAGCTCTATTCCCATGAAAACTCATCCTTTGCTCCCAATTAAAATTCAGGACAAAACCAGTAAGGTTTTGGGGGTAAGAGTTGGATTGGGATAGACGAATGTAGGTGGAAGAGGAAACAAGAGCTCTGAGTTTGTTCTCTGCAAATTCATTCAGAGAAAGTACGATAAGCAGCTGTGCTAGTATTATATGGAGAAAGAAGAGATGAGCCGAGTTCCAATTTCTCCTCTTCTTTTCTACGCATTTCATACCATTCAAACAAAATTCTCTCTCTGAGCTTAGCAGCATGAATTTTCACTCGCACTCACAGCACTGCTCTCTTTCCGCGCTCACTTCACTACTACTAATCGTAAGACACGTAGAAAACTTTTAATTGAAAATTCTATGTGAAAGTAAATAACAGCGTACCATTGGAGAAATCGTTCTCCCCGAAGCTTTCCATTCTCGCTTTCCTTCTTTTCCTTCTCCTGAATTTCCTTTCACTGTCCTAGCAAACTGCTAGTCCGGACATTCTAAAACACTTTGGATTATTCCTAATGACTGTCGTAGTATTGAATGGCAAAATTAGGATCGTTTACATTTTCGTAAAATTACGCGTCCATTCATTGCTCCAGTTTACGAAATGCACTCTTGGACCATTGTTGAAATTAGTTGTCGAGAAGTCTGCTAATAAGACCATTTCACTGTAGCTTACAGTGCAGTGTAGAAAAAGTAGAGTGGTAGACTTATTCGATAAGGTCAACAAGTAAGGACAATTCCTTCTGCCGATACGTCGGTTATTGCTAGGATTGTCCTGTTTCAATCATGGTAGTAAATTGTTTATTCAAAGTAATGAAATCCTCTCGAATATCTGACCGCCATGGAACACTGGTAAATCATCGAGGAAAGTTAATATAAAAGTAGCGTCGCTGTCAGGGTTCAATCCCTTGGGTAGACAACGACAATTACGGTGCATGATATGTTAGTTACTCTCCACTCGAGTTTCTTCTAATAGTAAATTAAAATCCAAGTCAAGCTCTGCGTGTGTCCAAATGGGACAGCTTTAAATATAAACATGCAACCGCTGGAAACGTTGATATTTCTACTGAAGTGAGTCTAATATATTTTCAATCTTTAGATTGGATCGGTATACTATGAATAACGAGTGGAACGCTTGGAGTTAGTCAAACCCCTAAGACATATATGACTTCGTTGGTTGCATTTGAATTCAAATGTGTCCAAATTTTACGCTCCACCTTTGTTTTAGACATTCCTCCCGGAGGGCCACCAAGATTGTATGTGTGAAGAGATTGTGGACTTGAACTGCATGTGTTTGTTTGATGGCTTGGAGCTGTGAAACCCAAGTATGGGTTTTGCTGAAGAAGAGTTTATGTTTAAAGGACTTCATGCATGCCGGTGGATTTCCAGGATGAGTTATGTGTGAATATGTCTGGCATTAAATTGAGAATGTATTTTGTCTAGAAAGGACGGACGGAGTGAAACAAGTTTTTATGAGACAGTGGGATTTTGAATTGTGAATTATAGAATTCTAATGATGCTTGAGTCGAATACAATAAATAACGTTTTCGGAAGTACGTATATACATAATAGTAATAGTTGAAAGTGAAGGTGTGAAAACGAAACGAGTCCTTGTGTGGCTGGGCTGTTGCCGATGCCGTGTGAAGGAAGGGATTGTCTTGAGTCATTGAACAAGAAAAATTGACTCCCGATGGGCACTTCTCAATATGATAAATGGGAGAATAACGGGAGGGGTAAGCAGTGCGGGGAGAATGCCAAAGAAGAGTAAAAAGGAAAAAGAGTTTGGAGTCTCTGGAGAACTGGAGAAGTCTGTTTTATTCCTTGGAACGAATGTGAGTCTAAGACACCGTATTCGCCATACACAGGAGTAGAATACACTGCATATGAAATTTCATTTTGGTCCAACTTTGGCCCCAGAATGGGCCAAAAGGAATGATATAATGTACATGACTCTCCTCTTTCTTGTGTCAGTTTCCAAGCACTCCATGTGCTAGAAACCTTCACAAAAACCATTCTTCTTTTCTTTTTCTTTTCCACACTTACTCGTTTAATGTTTACTATAAGGAGCTGAGTTGAGTCCCTTTGGGTTTCAAACTCTTTCTTCCAATTGTCAATTCAACTGATGACACGTACGTACCTGGCTATACCAGGTTAGGATAAAGTTACGATGCGATACATAATGTTCGTAAGTTTTTTTTATGTGCTTCCACGCATGAAGGTTATTCCACACATGTTGACCCAAACACCACCACCAAAAATTGTGCCCGGTTGAAAGTATTGGTGCCAGACACAATCATGACATGACGTACATAACTTCACTAGCTTTGAATTTTTTTCGGTTCGGGTACAAAAATGAAATTGAAAGCAACGCATGATTTCACAAAAAGGTAATTCAGGAAACAGCAGAACGTTTCCTGGGAGGAATAAAATGAAAACTGAGGACTCCCGTTTCTGTATTCCTGGAGTCAAACTTCCTTCAGGGTGTACATTGAATAACGTGTATTGTAGGGATTTGGGTGTTCAGGGATTTTCTTGTGTTTGGTTTAGGGAATTCTTTCATTCGAATGCTCACATTTCTTTGCATTCTTCCTCTGAGAATTCGCGAAGCTGAGCCTTCAGGGAACAGCGATGACCCACAACAAGCTAAACAAGAATGGCTTGCTGTATCGCATGTGAAGTAAGCGACCGAAGAAGACTTTATGTTATGTCTCGCTGCAATCCCGGAATATGAGTTATTCGCATTGATGAAGATATAGGAATATGCTTTAGTTTTATCAATTATGCACGTCAAAATATGGAACACGTATGAAAACGACTTGAACCTAAGGTTATCTATTTATTTATTACGAAAACGAATACCCAAATTACTACCGCTAATCTCGGCATCACGACGGCAATTTCGAAACAATTACTCAAAGACGGGCTTAATTATATAGAGCGATAAAGAATCATACTTCACCGTGCGGGCGTCGAAGTGAAGATTATAATGTTAGCACCTCCAGAATGTGTCATTGGTGGGGTCCGCCTGTTATGAGCAGGAGCGAAGAGCGGGAAAATGATGCTTATAAGCGCAGTGTAAACTACACGAATCCACAAGCTATCTTCATTGAAACCCATTTTTACTAGGATAAAACTAATAGTAAGAGAGTAAGACGTTTGATAAGTCGACAATAAATTATCGAGGATCAAAGTCATTAGAGAAAGCAATTTTAACGAGTTCTTTTTCATAGAACATGGAATCCCCACCTTAACTAGTTAATACGTTCCCAACTTAGATCTGCAAATAATCAGCGAATTTCCCTTGGACTCGGGAAAGAATCTTGATACTTACAAGCCAAGACACTTTCAATTTGTTGATTCTTGGGGTTAGGAGATAGGCGGGCTGGGCAGTGCATCAAACAACGATGAACCACACAATCTGTCCCTTTCAAACTCGGTCAAATGATCACCGCACAGTTTGGATTGGATTGGATTCTTTAGTTACGTGCTTTTCCAAATGCATTCACACATACAAGTATGCTCATTGTTCAACGGGATAAGTAGGCTGTTGAGTTTGACTGTTGACTGTATTTATGATATGCTGAGCCCTGGACCTCATGAACAACTTTTGTGAAGGTTCTAACCGATAAAGTCTAGCCGTTTGATCGCTAGAAGTACATGGGCCATATAATGCACTTTTTGAGATCATTGGAATCCGTGACTCATTCATGTATTATGATGAGGTGGGGTACCGAGATCTCGGTACCACGTACTACCGGTTTTTCGTTTCTCTACAGGCTTTACTGAACGAGCTGCGATGGCCTGGCTAACAGCGTGAGTGGGCCAGCCCGTGCACGTTTTGACTAACGCGGGCCAATGGAAAAACGCTTTTTGAAAATGTGAGTATACGGGTGGTTCGACGAAATATTATTTCTCTACTACCAAAGTAAAGTAGTAATACATTTGAAGTTTTCATACTCCTACAGCTGAAGTTCAAAGTATGTTCAAACGAAAACGAAATACTTGATTGATTCCATAAAATGTTAGCAACCGATCTAAACTCATGTCGTTGTTCATGATTTCCTCAGAAGATTTGAACAAAAGTGGTCTGAAAGACTGGTCAATCGTTCAAGTGTTTGAAACATCCACACCAAAAGAGCTCATTCTATTTCATCTCGGAAACCAAATAAAGGAAATCAGAAGAAAGTAGGCGCCAGAAAAGTTTTCATCGATATAGTCAAACAGTGCAATTCTAAACAGTCTTTGTCTGGGACACTTTGTCAAACATTTGATTTGATTTCACTCGACAGAACAAAGCAAAAAGAGACACACAAAGCATTAAATGAATATCTGGGAAACTATTTGCTGGCACACATCCCCCATGTTCAGATTTAATCATCACGTGATTTCTGTAATAGTTTAGCAAATATTATTATTTTATCAAAAATCTGACAAGCCAACATAGTGTAGTGTCATGGGAATCCGGGCACTATTACTCAGTTAGGGTTTAGATACTCTGGCATGTCAACTGGTGAGGTTCTCTCTCTACGTGGGTTTTTAGCATTTGAGTAGCACAAGGTCTTTGAGTATATATTGGTATGTTAAGATGCCGACTATTAGTCAGCCCATGCAGGTATGATAAGTATGAAAGAATGGGACATCGGCTCTG
>JAQFYE010004584.1:0-13143 GCA_034694305.1 Protaphorura glebata
TGGCTACCTTTCCATCCCAACCATGATGCAACAAAGTGGCGCCATCTTTGTCCGCCATCTTTGTCCGCCAACCATGCGACAATAATTTGCAGTTTACAATGGCATGGAAAAGGCAAGCGACCTTACCCAGCGCGTGCAGGGCAAGTGATACGTTAGTTTTTCGTCCATTCACCCAAGGTTAAGGTGACATTGCGACTGTCAAACTTTTGACAGCATGTGCGAAAAAAAAAGTCAACAACCTTACCCAGCGCGTGCATGCAAAGTGGTACATAAGTTTGACGTCCATTCACCCAAGGTTAAGGTGACATTGCGACTCTCAACCTTAGGACAGCATGTGCGAAAAAAAAAGTCAACAACCTTACCCAGCGCGTGCGACCAAAGTCATACGTTTGTTTGACGTCCATTCACCCAAGGTTAAGGTGACATTGCGTTTGATTCACGTACGCATGAGAAAAAAAATAGTCGTATTCTTACGTTACATAATATCTCAACTTTGTTCGTCCGTGTGACGAATAGAAATCAACAACTGACCCCGCCACGTGGAGTTCAACTGTCTGAACTGAACTGAAGTTATGTCACTGACAAAGTTACACAAGTTTTCGCTTTTCAACGACCGTGTGAAGAGCCCGTATCCTCATCAAAAATGAATTAATCTCATTTATTCGTTACATAATGTGTCATATTTGTTCGTCCGTCAAATAACAAGGGAGCCCGCCGCGTGTAGGTTCACTCATGTAAGTTATGTGACTCACAAAGTTACACCACTTTTCACTTTTCTTCGTCCCAATGACAAAAAGCGCGTGTTCACATAAAAAATGAATAAACAAGTACAGACAAAAATAGCGAACGTTGAGGTCTGCTGAGGGTCAGTTTTTTTCTTACCATTTGTAAAACCAGTTCAGTTTGTTTAACCAAGTCCACACGAGTCAATAAAGCTTAAATGTGACGTAATTTGTAATCTATCTCAGATTCTCGCATACATTCAAAGAGAAAACAGATACGAACGACATGTGTACGTTGTTCCTCTTCCCTCCCACTGAAAATAGCAGGCTTGAGAAAAATTTCAAACATTCAAAGTCCATTGTCCTATCCTTTTTGTGAAAAAGGAGATCAAATGTAATTCTTAAACTGATCTCTGCGTTTGCAATTCAATATTATGAACGTCGAAATTACAATGTAATATGAAAATGATGACTAGGGTAAACTGTGCTATTTTCACCCACTTTGGAAAAGTGTGCAAATTACGACCATTTATCACGTGGGGGTAAAGCACACCCCCCCACTTGGGTGAAATTAACACACCGTCTCACTTTCACATGTGCGTTAGAAAATTTACGTGCATTGGAAAAGTCACGTGCATTAAGATAGAGTCAAATTAGCACACTTGTCGTTTATGGGTTAATCACTCCATAACCTCAAAAACTGAGCTAATCACTGTCACCACCATTTCTGCGCATCCTTCTTGGTTCCCATGCCACGTAGTTAAGAGGTTGTCATAATTAGGATATTGTCTCCAAGGTGGCTGGAATTAGCCCACTCCACCCTACAAGTTCATTGACAGTGTATATATTTTTGGGCAATGCGATTTTATTTTTAAATTTATTTTTGTCGTTTTCGCACGTTTCGTCAATTTATTTGAAGGCGAGAATAGACGTAAAAAAACGTACACAATCACGAGGGTATAACCCTATAATATCCACTTGGGTACAACTTAAAACGTCCAAGTATGTAAAATCCAGGCAATCATGCGCACTTCGACGCAGCTGACATTGGGCAGACACAATAAAAAAATCTTTACTATAACCGATTACTATATAGTCAGCGACATTGACATATATTTTGTCCTACGCACTGGCCCTTCGTTCGAAATACGATACGCGATGGCGATTCCCGCCAAAAATTCTCAACCACTTTACATTATAATTGAGGCCCAAGTCAGCTTCGTTTTCCCGGGCATATACCAGCCAATCTATGTAGAATGCTATGTAGGCGGTCAAATATACCACGGATGATGTCTAGTCAACTACAAATACAACTGTAAAACAGAAATGTGTCGTAATTTCTAAGCTATCTGACGTGAAACTAATTTACGTCAGCAGCTTACATTTTTTATCATTTTACGTACGTTTGACGACAGACAAATATAAAACATGACCGTCCGTGTACAAAGTCCAGTTGGAACGTTGAGATGTCAAAATCCTTTTAATGACAACTGTTATATTTGTCTTGACCCTCAAGTCAAATAAGTATAAACTATCCTATACACAAACGAGTTGGAACGACGAGGTGGACAGTCAAAAGGAGATTTAATCAATCAAGCATTTCAATCTCAACTGTTGTCAAGGTGAGGACGGTAATATTTGAGGCTCAAGTAAAGCAAATAAGATCCACCCAGCACACAATCAAGTTGAAACGTTCAGTCGAACCCTCAAATCCTTTCACTGTCCACTGATATTCACGAGAGGACCATTTTTGACTCACGTCATATCAAAATTTAAAAAAAAATGTAGACTCATATCTTGCATCCGTGAAACGAATTTACGTCACCAGCTTACATTTGGATAACTCTAACAATTTACGTTCGTTTGACGACAGACAAATATAATTCAAGCTCAACTGCTATCATCGTGTTGACCCTCAAGTCAAATAAATATAAACCCTCATACACACAACCGAGTTGGAACGACGAGCTGGACAGTCACATATATATAAGGAATTCAATTAATCAAAGATTTCAATGTCAACTGTTGTCAATGTGACGACCGGAAAATTAGAAAAACAAGTGAAACAAATATGTGCCACCTGGTACACAAACGAGATGAAACCTCCAGTTAAAGAGACAAATCCACATATAATTAATCAAATATTTCTCTGTCCACTGACGTTCATGAGGGGTACGTTTAGGTTCCAGGTCATATTAAAATAAATTATCAGCTTGGACTAGCTTGGACTCCTTGCAACACGTTCACAATCCAGTTGGAACGTAAAAAAAAGAATCCAAAAATAGACTCATTCGTATTCGTCAATGGTAAAATCCATTCACACAAAGTCTTAACATAAAAAACGAGTTTTCACGTCCGTCTGTGATAAAAAATGTAAACATTCCATTTTATCACGTGCAGACAAAATGTTAGTTTTATTTATTCAGTTAGGCAATGTCAATGTGACAAGTTTTTGGCCTTGGGTTCAGTCCATCATCTCATTCCAATGCTGCTCATTTCATATCTCTGTGTTAAAAATTGTCGCAAAATTACTTCTATCATCCGTGAAACTAATTTACGACACAAGATTTTATATTCATCCAACACCATTACGTCCGTATGACGACAGGGAAAAATAAAACTCGAGGAATGCTGTACACTATCCAGTCGGAACATCGAGTTGACCAGGCATTTCAGCTTTTTAATTGCTCAATCCTTTCAAGGACAACTGCTATCAATGTAATCACCCACAACTGAAATACAGATGAAGGTTCCTATACATAATCGTGTTGGAACGAGGAGTTGGACAGAGAAAAGGAAATTTAATTTCAATGTCAACTGTTGTCAATGTCAATGTCACGACTGGAAAATTTGTCCAAGTGATAAAAATATGACCCACCCAGCACACAATCGAGTTGAAACGTCCAGTTGAACAGACAAATCCAATTATAATTAATTCATCATTTCGCTGTCCACTGATATTCTCGAGGGGACCGCCTAGGTTGGACGTCAGATCACAATAAATAAATAAAACAAATTCAGCTTAAACAGAGGGAAGAATTTCGAGTACGAGCGAAAAGAAAAAATGTAAAAATACACCCAATCGTATTCTACAATGGAAAAATCCATTCACATCAAGTCTTAACATAAAAAAGACAAGTTTTCACGTCCGTCTGTGATAAAAAATGTAAACAAGCCATCTTATCACGTGCAGATAAAATGAGTTGTATTTATCCAGTTAGCCAAATGTCAAGGTGACATTGGAAAATAAACAAGTTTTTGACCACGGGTTCAGTCAAACACCACATTTCCATGCCGGTCATGTTATGCTCTGTAAAATACTATGTAAACTACCTACGTGCACAGGCTAATTAATAGGGAAAATAGACAGATTCAAATTTTACATCTCTCAAACCGATTTTTGTGACAAGTTTACACATTTTCCAACATTCTACGTCCGTTTGACGACAGACGAAAAAAACAAAACATGAACGAATCTGTACGTAATCCAGTTGGAACGTCGAGTTGAACAGATATTGGCTTTTAATTGATCAAACATTTTAATGTCGAGTGTTATCAATACATTGACCCACAAGTCAAATAAATAGGACCCCTCCTATGCACAGACGGATTACACTGTCAATGCGAGTTTAAATAGATAATTTCTTTCATCCACAACTCTTATTTACGTGTCGACCTTAAAACTTGAACCACCAACCAGGGTCGTAGCCAAGACTTTTTTTTTGTACTAGGGTCGACACTCAATGCTATTACCTAATCGTTGTCGTGAGTAAGATTATAGAGCAAATGTCCACTGATTTGCAAAATTTGACCTAGACCGTAACCTAGTAGGTCGAATGCGTGACAAGAAACGAACGAAAGAATTTTGATTTATGCAATTCACATTTAAAGTAGGTTTGACTCCTCAGTAGAACGATTGATTCACGACCAGAATATTCTTATTTCCGCTCGTTTTTAAAATGGCATTCGTTGAAGTAATAGTGCCTTGGTGTATAATTTGTCACGAGAATCTATTCGAGCCTGGAACAAGTCAACTGCTACCTTCCCACATTCGAGAGGAAACCGGAGTTTGGACCTCCGTGAATGCAAATTTGGGGAGCAGCAGTTATATTTGCGGACATGTCGGCCACATGAGTTGTCAGCTGATACAAAGCTGGTTGGAAATGCTGAGGTTAAAAAATTTAATCATACTATTCATTTAGTCATAAAATTAAACAACTGGTCAGATGATTTGACCGTCTAGGGAGCCTGTCGTGTATGTCTAGGAAGATAGGTACTTTCAACAATGTAGCCATGTAGCTTTTCTCTCATCTAAACTTCCATCCTTATGTCCTCACAATCGACTCACCGTGTAGGTATAATCGTATACGAACATGAAACCTTCTAGGCGGATAAGGAAGGAAGAGATAGCCAGATAAGACCTTCTATATCTGTAACCGTTTAGATATATTCAGACATAAACTTATAACCGCATAAGTATATCCATGCCCGTGTTAACTTTGAATAGCTATCAGCTTAAACTAGTCTAGACGTACAAGGGAGAAGCTATACCAAGATGCATGTTATGGCCACGTGTTTGTATATAATAGAAACGAATGTCCGTTTTCGCATTTAGTAATTGTAGGGAAATGATAAACATTGATTTCTTTCTAGGATACATCCGTATGACCGCGATATCGTAGCTCATTATCAAGATCCAGTCTATGATTCAACCATTGATATGAATTACGTAAAGGACAAATTTAGAATTTTATGTCCAATATACAGACCATTGAAACCGCTAGAAGGTCCACCACTACCAATTCAAGCGCCAGTTGCGGAAGCGGAAACAGATGAAGAACGACGATTGAGAGTAGAAGGAAATCGAATTAGGAACGTAGAATTTCGACAAATTCGCTTTCCGGCCATGATACAGAAACAAAAGGAGGAAATGGAGAAATATATTGAATGGAAGGGAAGGATTTTTCCACTTTCTTTCTATGTAAGATTTATAGAATATTCGATTGCATGAAACTTCTAATAAAAATGATTACACTTTGCTACAGACCCGTAGACAACCAATCTAAGAGAAGACACTGAACCTGTGCTTTCCAATAGATGGAACTGATTCAAGGACGTAAATCTCTCAATACCATTAGTCAATTCATCGGATTTAAGTCACAAATCGAGTTCAAAATCAGGAAATCAAAATTGATATTAGTGTTAACTAGAATGACGTTTTAATGTGACGAACGGTTCAAGAAATATATTATGACTAAAATTTAGCCAAAATGTGTAATTTAAATATGTGGAGGAAAAGCATAACCTTGAACTATTAATTTTAGGAAAAAAGTAGACAGCTCAAAATGTTACCTTGTCAACCAGCTCGACCCCCCACCAGGGGTGAGCGGAAGAAATATGCAAAGTAAACATATTGTAGAGAATGCACTGTTTGTAAAGCTTGAAGTTACTACACGGGACAGTTCCGGCCAACGATTGGAAACTTTCATTCTGTGGCACTTTTTTGCTTAAATTTTGGCAAGTGGACAAGGCAGAGACAATATAATACTGACTCTGGTCTATTCACTGTCACTTTGTTATATAGTTTCTCACGGTGGAAGTCAAACAACTTTTGTATTGTACTCCAATGGTTTGGTTTTGTTTCTCAGTAGAAACGGATACGATACGGTTTTTGTAAAAAGAGAAACGGAAACTTTGTCTAGGTATATTATTCTCCCTTAAGTGCATTGGAACCTCGAAGCGCGGCCACAAATTTGGACATAATATCTCGCCTTATCCTATTAATATTACATTTAGGGTAGGTTGGGCTAATACGCTCCACATTCGAGCGAGTATTCAAATTACCCCTACTCCTTAACTACATGAACATGAGACCAAAAGGACGCCCGTACTATTAACCTTTGCGTATACAATTCTCCTTGTTGCGGGCTAACGTTGGACAGGTGTACTTGTACGTTCCAACCACCCCCCCTAACTATACAAGTTTGGGAACCTCATTGCGCACGGACAAATGGGAGATGTGGCTAATTAACAAACATTTTGAAATCGGGCGTATTACCACATAACAAAATAATCACTCTCATCTATTGTCTAGTCACTAGTAATTTTCTCAACAGCTTTCATAAAATTGAAAATTCAAACCTTTGAGGCAATGCAGGAAAACCAAACATAACAGAGCCATCAAAAATTATACTCGATTGTTGACCGTTTCGTTTCGTTTCGTTTCGTTTCAACCTTGTTCCGTTTTGTTTTCATACAAAAACGGAAACGAAATGAGAGGAAGCGTTTCCAAAAAATGGAAACGGAAACGGTCGTTTCGTTTCGTTTTGAAACGGAAATGGTTGGAGCACTACTTTTGTACGTTTTACCAACCCAGCATGACATAAATTGTAAACTCTCAGTGATCGTTCAAAGAAAAATTGGACGAGGTTTATACGTTGTTAAAATCTCATGTGTTTGGTAATTGATATGCACAAGATCTGGGACAGCGTATACATTATATGTAAATTTCTTTTTTTATCTACTCACTTTCTATTCCAATTCATGAGCGAAGCCAAAAAAATTGACTCTCAAGACAAACAAATGTGAAGCATTTTCTTCCTTGCACAGTGAAGGTGACCATATGTTTATCCACCCTGTACATAGATAATCGTCTTGCAAAGTCCAAGCAGTTTTTTTCTGGCAGATAAAGACAAAACACGCAACACATGATCGAGATGCAGAAAAAACTGCTTTTTTATTCCGTAAATTTCTTGAACCTCCCTGTATCTTTTCAAGTTGAGCAGACAAAACTGTCCAATGCCAACTGATATCAATTTATCAATGACCCAACTGTAAAAATTATACGTCAGGTCAAAACTATATGTACCTGACATATATAAGTACATGTAAATATGTGTATGAATAAATTATGAGAGTGTACTCATGGTATGCTCTCTGAGCATACCTTCAATCACTTTTTTTAGATTGTGTTTCCAGATTCTATCCACAATTGAAGAAGTATTTAAGAAGTATTCGCTCTCATAACAAAATCAGTTTAGACTTGAAAGTCTTTACAAATTGTACAAATTGTACACACTCTCATTCTTGAGTGCTCAATTTTATAATGAGAACATATAATTGCACTCTCTGCCCCTACAAGAGTTTCCGATTATTCGGACTACAGTTACATACTGACGTCTTCCATCTAGGACGTTCTATCCTGCCAGGAAGCCGACCTTCAGTCATTTCATCGGTAAGAACTTGATTAAATTGAAAAAAATGTCACATTGAAATGACCTTATTTATTTTCAAATCAAAGATGAGTGAATTGGCCGAAATGCAGGAGACATTTGCCAGCAGGGCATAACAAAAACGTTCATTTTCCCGTGTGCTTTTGCTCATTGAATCGCCAGAATCGAAATTACGGTCTGAAGATCAAGGAAGGTTTTCAAGACTGGAAAACATGAGACCGGAGGCAAGACAACAGGTTTTCAAGGGTCAGTTCATTTTGAAGGATGGGTTTACGTCAAAGCGTTGTGAGTCTGGTTTGCTATTTTTGTCAAAAACATTTTACTCTGATGTAATTGTCTATTTATATCAAGTCCAACGTACACGATTTTTAAATGAACTCGTCATTGTATATGACCAATATCCAGAATGATATCAACCCAGAGGGTGTATTTTTGATTTAAGCTATTCTATCATCATACTTAATCAAATTATATGTCTCATGAATCGATAAAAATGGAAATAAAACATTTTAAAGTCAATTGCTGTCAATTTACTTGATTCATTGGCTAAATTAAGTCCTGTTTACCACCCGTGACTCTCCCTTGTGTACGCACGCTGGTCAAGTATTTAGCTGGTGGATCTAATTATTAATCTGAAACCAAGAATTATTTGCAAACTTGAACGTAAAATATTACGTTTGTCTATTTTCGGGCGAAAACTCAACCAATTTTTCACATAGATATTAGCCTTGACACATACTTTTACTCGTTTGCCAGCAAAACTAAGCAACGGGTTTTTCGATCGAGTTTGCGTTGTTTACTAGAGTCTCGACAAGGTTTCGTCAAAACATTGCTGATTCGTATACGCAATACGATTTCCGCCATTACAGGGATGGGCTTCGGGCCAACGTGTTGACAATATGACTCGGAGTGATTGAATTGAAATATGTTTTAAGGAGGTACAGCAGCAAAATAATATATACAGAGAATGAACGTGTGAATTGTGAGACACGGGTGAATGATCTGAGTAATATATAGGTAAAACGAAGAGTGACAGAAAATCCACTGATATGAATAATATCTTGTGCTGGCTTGGTCCGAGGCAGCTGTACATTACGTCAATTTACATACTAATCAAACTAATTCTTCATTTGGAACGAGATAAATATTAACCCAGATTGATCATTTAATCAGTATAAGAAAAATGTTATATGGCGATGGTTATTGGATGAATGTGAGAGAGTGTTAATTATCTTAATATGAATTTGTAAATTATATTAGTATGACTTATTGAAGAATTACGCTTTTTGTCTTCACGGTATTAGCTAATTTACATTGAAAGGAGGCAGTAATGGGAATCTGTGCTACGATAAATAAATAAATAAATAAATAAATGTAGCTTCCTGACGCGGTGTAAAACGATGGATTTGGAAAAAGAGATGCGTCAGCAAGCTACGCGTTACAGACAGACAATGGGATTTTATAGCTTTCAGGACTACGTCCACGGGAACTGGTTTGATTTAATTAGTTAGATAATTTTGTTTTGATATTATCTGAAAATAAAATATCTACCATCGATTTGAAAATATTTCAATGTCTTATTTATTTAAATTCCGCGCCATACGGACGAATGCGAGTTGCCGCGAATTTCATAACTCGTATTATTTACAATTGAGCGAGTGAGTACCGGCGGACTGGAATCAAACAAAAACATTGGAAAAAAAACAGGAGAAGAGTGACGACTGTTGTCAACAACATGACTGGTGAGTAAAAATAATTTTATTTATCTATTAATCTATATGGCTGTTTAATTTTTAATTTTACTAATAAAAACCTTACTAATAATCGAATCATGCCTTCCCTATTATTCCACTCTGTTATTTCTTTCACTTGAGACAAATAATTATTTACGAGATCGGAAAAACATATTGTCCATAAGTTTATTTTCGTCTTCATAGAAAAAAAATTAAAGAAACATGATAGTCCCGACCGGAGACATAAACAAACAGTTTGCTCTAAAAATGCCAGCGTTGCTCTTTTTCAGTCTCGGTCGTATAAATAAACAAACGATGAAGAATAAAAAATGTATCAAAATAGAGACAATGTGAAATCTCTGTCATTTTCATTCTCTATTTTGACGCTCTGCGTGCAATTAGAAATAATATCTCACTCCTCTTTTTACCAATTTTGAAAATTCAGTTTTAATTGGAAATATTATTTTGTGTCGAAAATGATTTTTTTAATAATTTTATTCTTGACAATCGCGAATTCACTCGCGTGTGAAAGTGAATTGAAGTGTGACGTTTGTCAAGAGCAAAATTGCTACTTTGTCGAATATGAAAAAAATCAATTCAAGTGCAGTGAACTGTTGTCGGGCAGTTTCATTGACGTTGTCCAGAAATGTGAAAATCACGTCTTGGACAGTCACCATCAAGGTGAGATTATCTTTCTTCACGTAATAATATTTTAATTTACGTTCGCTTGCACAAATACGTAAGTGGGTATACTAAAAGCAACACATCGACCACAAAGGTTCACTTCTACACAGTGTGTTTCATAAGTTGTAGTCTATTTGAAAACCTTCTTTTCTTGAAAATTGAACCGATCATATCGAAGATAAGTAAAATAATGATTCGCGAAATGAAATAAGAGACTAGGACTCTTGACACAAACTCTGTGTTCAATGTGACAACGTGATTATATTTGAATCTTAGTTGGACTACGTATAAATCCGTCCGTGAACGACAATCTAAGTTAAAAGTGTGGCTTATCACAATCTTAAGATTATCCATTCATTAAATGTCTGTGCATGTGGAGAGAGTAGTTTAGTTTAGGTTAGTTCAACCTGGAGAAGATTTCGATTGTCCACCCTGTAGTTTTCCGTGCCGAGACGATTTCTAGCAGTCAAGTTTTTTGTCCACACTTTATTTTGTAACATATACGCATTACAGTGGAGTAGTCACGTCCATTGGATTAATTTTATATTTCAGGAATTGGTATTTTGTTCCGTCAATGGATTTGGATACGTCAAGGGTACGATAGAGTCCTGCATAAATTTATTGGATATTCTCTGGCACTTGATAGAAAATGAAAAGAATGCTGAATCCGAGTTGGAGTGGCAAAGGAGAATGATTCACATGGTGAATCATAACTACTCGCATCCGCTCGAAAAAAAAGGTGGGCAATTGAAGCTCAGATTTTGTCATTTTCGTCATTTTTGTTGTCAATTCAAAAAAAAAAATTTCTATTTTATTATTAGTACTTGAAACTACGTGGACAACGGGAGAAACGGACAGAGTAATGAAAAATAAATCGCTCGCCATTGGAATCGAAGGTAGGACGTAATGGGTAATAACTCCCATTCCTGTCCAGAGCGATTTATTAAATAATTAGTTAATCAATTAATCAAAAAAAATAGATGACTTGAGTGGACTTTCAACTGATGAGAGTGGACCGTTTTTTTCTGGTACACCTCAGACCATGGGAAAAAACGGATCCGTTGATGGCTTGGATCGAATTCCCATCAATCCTGACGCGCAATTCACAATCAATAGATAGAGATTGAATACTGAGATTGGTGAGTAATATGTGAAGAATGTCCAATTTTTTATCATTCCATTTGACTCACAAAAAATATTTTGTCAAATAGTCAAAACAAAAGCACTCAGGCCAATCAAAGCGGGCGAGATGGTCAATCTTTTTAACAAAAGCTTTTCAGTTGACCTTGTTGGTGAAAGTAAGTACCTCATCAAATCCATTTCTGTCAAGTACGTGTGGTTTTTATACATATGAAAAATTGAAATTGCAGAACTTTACTGGAAAATAGTGAGAACATTTTGTCGCCAGTTTCTCTTTTTTAAAAGGATTAAGAAATCTGACCGGAAGCAAAGAAGAGTCGTGCGTTATTATGAATTACGCAACCCATTTGCCCTTAATATTACAAGATGCCAGCAATTGCTCCTTGACCAAAAGTCAAAGCGGGAGAAGATTTTGTGTAAAGATTGTGCTTCTCGTATGAACTGAAACTTGACGATTTTTTTAACTTACGACATACGTTCCTAGGTCAATGCCTCTATTATCCTTCTAAATATTTTTTATGCTACATTTATTGTTGTAACGGTTTTATTCCAATTTAATTGAGAACGAGAGAATATAAAAAAATATATGTATATATGTACAAATCGTATACGAGGAATGTTCTTTCCTACCCACCGGGATGTGAATGACTTCGTACAAAATACATTTTTGCGTACGTAGCTCGTACGACAAATATAAAAACAGGTTCTCCACAACACGAGGATGGATTATACGAAGATATAAGTCATCCGACCAGTCCATCCCATCCGCATTATAATTTATTCACCGTGCATGGTTCTCTTAGCAATCCCCTTCACGCTTTGGCTCAATGGAAAAGCGCTTATTTTTTGAGTTGACTTTCCATCTCGTTTATGTTCAAGCTGGATTATATTTTTCACTTTGATCAGACGCTCCCCTTGCGAACATTTGTGGACAGTGAAAGGATTGATTATTTTAAACGGATTTGTCTGGGTCATATTTCTTTCACTTGGACAAATTTTCCTTTTGGATGTCCAACACGATTGTGTATAGGAGGGATCATCTTTAATTCAGTTGTTAGAAATTACGTCACATTTCTGTTTTATTTACTCGTGTGGAGATGGAAAAAACTGGTTTGTTATTTTTATTTGCCTTTCAGCGTGTGGATCTAATAGTCAGGCTCGTTTTTTGCGAAATGTCTCTGGTCATTTATTTTAACCCTAGTTACATTGGTATACGAGTGTATGGCAGACTAAACAATCGTATGCACATATGGTTGATTGTATAGTTAAACTGGTATATAGTTGACTAGACATCATCCGTGGTATATTTGACCGCCTACATAGCATTCTACATAGATTGGCTGGCATATGCCCGGGAAAACGAAGCTGACTTGGGTCTCAATTATAATATAAAGTGGTTGAGAATTTCTGGCGGGAATCGCCATCGCGTATCGTATTTCGAACGAAGGGCCAGTGCGTAGGGACAAAATATATGTCAATGTCGCTGACTATATAGTAATCGGTTATAGTAAGGATTTTTTTTTATTGTGTCTGCCCAATGTCAACTGCGTCAAAGATGATTGCCTGGATTTTACATACTTGGACGTTTTAAGTTGTACCCAAGTGGATATTATAGGGTTATACCCTCGTGAT
>JAQFYE010004585.1:0-13142 GCA_034694305.1 Protaphorura glebata
ACATCGAGTAAAGTTTGGCGGCAAAAACTGCTACACATTGTACGGCCATACCCTTCTCTATATTCATTTATCCTGGGTCGATACTATGAAAAAAAAGCTTCCATCGATTCTTACCGGTTCAATCGAATTGTGAATCATTTGGTTTCTTTCAATCTGATAAAAAAATTTAATGTTTTTTTTTTTGAATCGCCAATTTTAATTTGGACTAAGCAGAGAATTGTGGTTTTGAAAGTCAAAACACAACAAAATTGTACTGTGCACTGTGGTCAATTACTTGTCACCTATCACCGGCTTGAAATATTCTGACTACATGGTATGAACCATACTACACTGATTTCAAGCTGGCGTCAAACAACTCACTGCATTGTCAAATCAATGAGTAGCAGATAAATAAAAAAAATTGCATTCGCACGTGCGGACAATGGAATGAACTTTGAAATCTAACAATAACATTTATTGAGTCACAGATTAGATAAAAATAGTGAACTTGAACTTGAACTAGTGTTTGACTAAATACAGGCGTAATTTGAATGTGACTGGTCCGTAATGCTAAGGAAATTTTTATTACATAGAAGTCGAGGCCGTGCTTCAAATGTATCTGCTATTTTTACAATAGTCATTTCTCAATTTTAGAGTAAACCATCAAATCAAATATATAATTGAGTATCCAAGACTTTCAAGACAAGAAAACTGAAATCACTTTGAATAGTTGATAATGACAGCTTGTTGAAAATAATGCTTTCGCCTATGGTCAGAAACAGAGCCATTAGTGCGATAACAATGCCCGCAGTAACGAAAATTATCACAATCCCGGCACACGAAAGTTGTTCCGATAATCTCATTCTTACACCGATTACAGTAAAGAACATTACGAGTAGCATGACCGATCCTTGGCGGATTATAATTGTGTGGATTCGAATATGAGCCTAAATCAGGATACAATTCTTTCAACGACCATACGTTTGAATTTGAACGCGAACTGTGCTGTGGTGGTAGAAAGCGATTCCTCAACGTCGGATGACGATTGTCTTTCTTAACCGGTGCAGTAAACGTTCCCGTCGTCGACCATCGGCTTGAATTTGAACTGGAACTTGGTGGCAACGGTGGCGGAAAGTATTTCAACGTCGGAAGAGCACTGTTATCTTTTTTAACCGGTACAGATAGCGTTACCGATGCCACCGGGCTCTTAATCTTGATAAGACCGTGTTTGTCATCATGAACACCAGGGATATGTTCGCATAATTCACACAAGTCAAACTTTACACAAATGGAGCATTTGTATCGTATTCCAACGATAGGTTTCATTCCGCAGTGGTCACACTTGATATCCTTATGAACAACAGTAGCAGGGCTGATTTGTTGCTGTGAAGACATTGGCGATGTTGAACTCGATGGTTTCATAAACGTTAGAAATATCTCATCAGCACTCGGTCGATTTTTCTTATCTGACTCTGTCAATTTAAGAATCAGGTTTGAAACTAGAGGCCAACTTGTGGTAACTGAAGAGGGGACTTGCCTTCCATGCTTTAGATTGTAAAATGTTTGCTGGAGGAAATCATGCGAGTCATTATTTTTGTTGGCCTGGATTTCTGGATAAAATAATTCCAGCAAGATGAGACCACTTGCGAATATATCCACCATTTTGTCATAGCGAGTGTGAGTAGCTGCGGAAGTTGACATTTGCTCCGGTGCAAAGTAGCACATAGTCCCAGTCCCGTTGGAATGAAGCGCTGACCTGACGGTCGTGTGAGCAACTGCAAGACCCAAATCTCCAATTTTGACACTCGTAGAATTATTTTTATCAAAGAATATATTATCAGGTTTCAAGTCTCGATGAATCAAATTGTGTTTGTGAATGTGTCTAAGTCCATTTTGCATCTGAAGAAATATTTCAATGCATTCATTTTCTTTGACTATAGTTTGTTCCTCTAGCCATTGTCTGAGGTCTTTCCCACAAAGCTCCATTTGAATACATAATGCTTTCAAGTAAGTACTTCCAGATGGCACTCTGAAATGAGCCATACTATCATTTGATGCCCCTCCGCGCTTACAGATACTTTTAATGGAATCTAAATCCGATGTTGTGAGTCGATCTTCCCATGAAGTGGAGTACAGGACTAAATTCTTGTGTTGCGGTACAGCTGCTAAATTTTTGACTTCTCGGGAAACATCAACACCATGAAATGCGTCCATTGCTGCAACTTTAATTGCGTATTTTTTCCCATCTAGTTTATTTGTTACTTGAATCACCGCTCCGAATCCACCTTTACCCAGGAGTTTGGACACATTGAAGCCTCTCAGAAGTCTACATGGGGCCACTGGAAGGGTATACAAAAAGCAAATGTTAAATGTAAATTTTTAATTCCAAAAAGTTGTTGTAAAAGTTGTTTTGAATTTTCATTACCATTGGGGGAGGTCATCTTGAAACGCAAATTCTGGGTTTTGGCACGGTTCTACGAATCTGCGCTAAGGACGTTACCTGTAAAATAAAATAAAATAAATAATTACTGGCCCCGAGGAGGTGAGGTCAAGGTGAAAAAATCGAGCGCAGTCCATGCAATTACGAAGAATCGTACCCCAGACCAATCCGCAACATCCTCGTTAAAATATTTTAGAAATGTAAACGAGTGCAAATTGACAAGTACCGAAATTTATGTATTAGTCAAATGCTTTGGTAGTGAAATTGTAGTTTTAATTGTGTGGTCCGCTGAATGTGTTCTAAATAAAATTTAGAATTATCTTGACTTTTAGTGGAATAACAAAATTTAGAATGTGTTCCTCTGATGAGCTCGCCTTGATTTTGACTTAACAAAGAAATGTGGTATTAAAACTGGTGTGAAGTCAAGTGGTCTCGCTGTGAAGTTCGTATACGTCATTTCCATTGACAACGGATGGTCACGCAGTTCTCTCATTCCATTGACCTCCCCTAAGCGGGTTTCGATCAAAATTCCCTTACACAAATAAAAACTTTTTTCGCCCATCTTCAAAAATTTGGTCAAGAAAGTTCCTGAGGTAGCCCTCCCTCACCCCTCCACCCACGAAAGTAAAAAAAATCGGGGGTTAAATCACATGCTGTTTCCCGCTTATTTCATTTCGGGTCAATGTTGAGAGGTACCCGTTAGATGTAGATCTTTTTTCCTGTCAAGGAATCGGTAACGCATCAAGTGGTAATAATCACCCAATTTACGCGTAATGAAAGACGGCTAACAGGACATTTTATTTATTTCCTGATTTTAAATATCCACTGGAATCTGTTCGACCTCGCAGATAAGCGAAAGAGAAAGTACTTCATTTTTGCAGACGATTTGGACTGGACGAGAACCGGTAGATCCTAGTATTACATGAGATGACTATCCCTTGTGAGTGAAATACGTGTTTGCGAGTGTTGTGACCTATTACCACTTGAAATATTCTGGATAGCGGATATGAATCATCACCTGATTCTCAGTTTAGTTGGCGTCAGTTCACCCACCATAAATTCAATTTTGAGTTACAGATGAATAGCACTTGAGATATACATATACACGTGCGACAAACGGAAGATAGATCCCGGAATGTGCAAATTTATTCGGTGACAGATAAAAATCGTGAACTGGTGTTTAGATGTACATTGATGTGTGGTTGGAGGTTACACCATAGTTGACCTTTCTGTACATAAATTTAGATATCTGCAAAAGGGTCAAATATTTTATTTTATTTCATTGTTTTTGAGTTGCAAATACGAAACTTTGCAAGGGGTCGTGAATCAAATCTATACGAAATATCAATATTGGTCAACATTGGGCGGGCAAGCTGGCGGAAATCCCAGGTTTTGTTATTATGCCCTGCTGCATGTATTTAACCATTTGAAAATTTTGAGCAAGATTTGCAATGTCGCAATTTAATCTTCCAACGACACTTGGGAAATGCGAAATAATCTCCACGACTGATTCATAGATTTATTTTCATAGTATAGGTGTATGGAAATTTTAGAGATTTAATACTTTAAAATTTCACAGTTAGAGGAAAAGTCTATAGCCCATACGTATACACTAAATTATTTGTTTGTGTGCTGGAATTAATTGAAAATGGAACACTTGGGACTTGGGGGATCTTGATTGGTGTGCTTCATGCCGCTGGTCACTCGCACTGGAATTTGACGGAGCTTTTATACTACTGGATGTACATATATCAGCACTTTGTGGAATTTTCATAGCTTTGATACCGGAATACACTGATAGCACGTATAGGGCAGAATCAGAAACATTTTGTGGAATTTGTACAGGTTGAACTGATTCTGATAAATTCGGCTTGATTCGACTTTGACTATAGTAAGTCGGAAGCGGTCGTGGTTGCCTATTGTTTTAACGGAATTGGTGGACATGTTCCACGTTTGAAGCAGCATTCCTCTTAGGAGGTAAAGGTGGAATACACAGGTGACCGGTTTGACCATGGTAGGCAAACACCCGGGTATGAACGATCAAAACCCCGACCCATGGGGTTTTAAGGAGTGTAATGGGGTTCTACGGGTTTCAATGGTTGGGTTTGAAAGTTTTGATAAAAGTCAAATGTTTTAGAGGGTTTCTTTCGGGTTAAAGTGAGGAAATAACGTAATCTACACCCTTCCATTCTATTGCCGAAATATAAAGCCGTAGTTACGCACATGGACATGGAAACGATTTCGCCTGAAATGAGTATTGAAACGAATTTGTGAAATATTTCACAGGTCGCGTTTCAGGTGTAATACAAAAGATTGAAACGTTCCGAAAGATTGCGGGACCATTTCAGCGATTGGAGGTCCCTGAAATGAAATTGCTCTCTGGCGATTTCATTTCAGCCATTTCGATCGTGACCACGGTCGGTAGATTCAAAATATTCAATTCGACTTTTCAGTTGACGTCAGCAGGTTCGGCCTGAAATCACGTGCAACTAATTTCAAGTGTAATTGCCCTATTAAGTTGAAAAATAATTTTCCTCGACCCTTGAAATGTTTCAAGTGATTGCAAAAAATTTACATTTCGAGTCATTTCAGCCATTTCAAGCAATCAATTGCCAGTGCAATTACCACTTAACGCGTCGTAAATTCACCTTGACGACCAACCATATCTGTTCGGGATGAAATGAAATTGTTAAAATACTAACACAACAATGACATGAGAAATATTCCACACGAATTGGAAAACTGACAACAATAATAATTTTGACGAAAATATTCTTTCACTCCGATTATTCCGAAGAACTTCTTGATATTTTGGGAATTCGGGTTCGAGAATGAAGCGAAAAAGGAACTGGACGAGG
This sequence comes from Protaphorura glebata, assembly GCA_034694305.1. Classification (NCBI taxonomy): domain Eukaryota; kingdom Metazoa; phylum Arthropoda; class Collembola; order Poduromorpha; family Onychiuridae; genus Protaphorura; species Protaphorura glebata. Next base: position 5,278 of record JAQFYE010004585.1, read on the forward strand.
AATGTGAAACGTGTGAAGTTGGACACTTCGAAACAAATCAAACCGGTTGTCTCTTCATCATCTCTCACTAAAGCGTAATGAACATTTATGTGGATTAATTTAGACAATTTTTAGTACATTCGTTCAGTAGCACAGAACAGGCAGCCCTGATTATTTCACCATTATTTTTCACTAATCCTAAAATAAATATATCTTGATTTCTTCCGAAGGATTGTCAAGTATCCCATTTTGGAATCCTTGTGTGCCAACAAGAACGAATCAAATCGTTTGATGTGTGAGCTTCGAATGTCCCTCTTTGTGACGGCGGCATCCGATCCAAGCAGTGACACTTGTCTTCAACCATTCCCACCATGTTTCACTAACAGTAAAACACACCAGAATAATTTTTCCGGCCTCATGACCGAAATTCGAAAGCTTCCAGCAATTCGGACTTTCAAAGCCTCCACTCAACTATCAGATCAGACTTGGGAACTGCTGAACTGGATCTTCACCACCCCACTGACCATTGAGCCCTTAGTTACTCAGATTCCAAGCAAAATGAAACAATTGATAAAGACTACAGGACTTAAAAACCTTCCAACCGCAAACAACACTGACATTTTTATTTTCAATGTTACTCCGACTGAACCGAAAACGGCATTTGCTGCAGCGAAAAAGAAATATGGCTCTCAATTTGCATTCCATGGGTCATCTGTGAAGAATTTTCATTCAATTCTGAATCGTGGACTCCTTTGCGCCCTCAATGTGGTAAGTGCCTTTGGACATGGGACTTACATGAGCTCAGACATAAATACGTCGAAGGCATATGCTCACTGGGGTCAAGGATGGACTCATAGTTCATTTGGAAATCGAATGCAATGTGTGGCTGTCGTGGAAGTCGTCATGTCTCCGAAAACTAAGCGTCACTGCAACAATACAATCTACGTATGTAACAAAGATGACCACATGCAACTCAGCCATCTCATCGTCTATCGTCAATGAAGACTTACATCAATATAAAAATTCTAAATGTCAAAGGTCAAAGAATCGATTTCATCAGGGCACATCCACCCTTGTATTTTAGTCTAAATAAAATCATAATGATTTTAGAATTCATTGTTATAAAAGTTAAATAATAAAGCAAACGGTGGATTCATGTCTGAAGAGATGAGTGTATTTTTTGGCAACGTTTTCGGAACCCGCGGTAATTCGCGTGTATGTATTTTCAATGTGCTCGTTCACTAAATTTTTATTTAAATTTTTGAATTTTATAAAATTTGTTAGTGAGAAATGTGTAACTGATTTATTTCTTATTTTTTATCAGACCCTTGAGCAAGAACTCGACGGACGGGAGCTCCTGTTCAGAAGCGTGCGATTTGATTCAGTGCATTATAATTAAAAAACAAAAAGAACACAACGTATGAATTTGAGGTTGTCCAAAACCACCCCGACAGGATTTGTCCATTTTGAGCTATTTCTCAAGCCCACCACCGTACGCACGCGCGCACTGCGACATCTAGGAAGAGTATAGACAGCTTAGTCCTAAAAATTATCAGGAAGAATTTGATGAGAAAATTATGAGCAATAAATCCGTGGGGAAGAAGCGGCAGTGCGCGCACGCACTTAAGAATTTGGACCTCGAAGGACCAATTAAATCCGAAAGAGGGCGTGGTAGACGTGACAATTCCAAATAAGTTCATATGAATACAGCAGCGTACATCTAGATAATTGGGAAGCGACGGACTACACTCGACGAGATGAGCCGATTGATAGATAAGACTTCCCGTAATCCGAATACTTTGGAACATAATAATAGACCTGGTAAGAAGCGATTGATGAAGACCAACAGTGGATTTGAAAAATTAAATTATATCCGTCAAGGGCACGGGATTGTATTAACACCGAACGTGTAAACGGAAAGGAGAGCTGCAGACGCAGACACTCCGCCTCAACAATTCAAATCAAATACTGGGTGTACGTCAAATAATGTCAAGTTGTTATGCGCGATTCATAAAAAGCGGGAATAGTTGAAAATCGAAGCCAAAACTGAGATTAGTACAAAAATGGTAGCCAGGCACTTGCTTTAAGGTCAAGGTTAAAGCCAAACACGTGATTAAGATGTGGAATTTGTACTTGCGAAACAAACTGCAATACGTAGTCCGCGGTACATTTCGGTTTCCTAAAAAATATAGGAAGCTGCGCAGATTGTAATTGCATCTTTCATCAATTTATTGCCAGATTTTCGAAATTTTCAATTGTCTTGTCACACAATTCCTCTTGACAACCGCCCAAATTTGTTTGGGATGAAAAGAAACCGTCAAACTAAAAACATATCATGAGGAAATCCAGACAAAAAGGTCACAAGAATAAAATATCGAGTAGGATATCCTTTCGTTTATAAAACTTTTCGACATTTCGGGAATTCCGTTTTGAGAATGAAACGGGGAGGGACGGAGACGAGGGATGAGAAACGCATCAAGTTAGACACTTCGACACCAATCAAACCAGCAGCTGTCCCTACATCATCCCTTATGGAAGCGTAATGAGCAATAATAATTAATTAATTAATTAAACAATTTTTGTGAGGGCAGGACAGGCTGACCTGATCATTTCACCACGGTGAAACCTCAGAGACTCCTGTGCTGTGGCAGTTACACTACACGAAACCAAATTAATTTTTTTATTTCTTCCGAAGCATTGTCAAGTATCCCATTCTGGAATCATTACGTGCCAACAAGAATGAATCAAGTCGTTTGACGTGTGAACTTCGAATGTCCCTCTTTGTGACCGCAGCATCGGATCCAAGCCGTGAAACCTGTCTTCAACCATTCCCACCATGTTTTGTTAATGAAACCGTTAAATTTTTAACATTAAAAACAAAGCAGAAAAATTTCTCTGGCCTTATGAGCGAAATTGGAAAGATTCCGGCAATTTGGACTTTCAACAACTCCATTGAACTTCCAGACCAGACTTGGGAACTTCTCAACTGGATTTTCACCACCCCGTTGTTCGTTGAACCCTTTGTCACTGAGATTCCAAGCAAAATGAAAAAATTGGAAGAAACCACAGGACTGAAAAATCTTCCAACCCCAGACAACATTGACGTGTTTATTTTCAATGTTGCTCCGGCTCAACCGAAAACAGCATTTTCTGAAGCTAAAAAGAAATATGGCTCACGATTTGTATTCCATGGGTCACCCGTGAGGAATTTTTATTCAATTCTTAATGGTGGACTCCGTTCAGCCCTCAATGTGAGATGTGTTTATGGACGTGGAACTTACATGAGTCCAAATCTACATACTTCAATGGAATATGCCGTCCGGCGTCAAGGATGGACTCATAGTTCATTCGGAGATGAAATGCGTTGTCTAGCTCTCGTGGAAGTCGTCATGTCACCAGATACTAAGCTTCACCTCGTCACTAATAAAGGCACGTACTACGTATGTAACAATGATGAACACATGCAACTCAGCCATCTCATCGTCTATCGTCAATGAAGACTCACTATATAAACATTTGAAAGGTCAAAGGACGATTCAAAATTCATTGTAATTTCATTAAGTCACAGCTAGTCGATCTGATCAAAATAAATTCATAATAATTTTAATATCATTATTATGAAATTTATTCATGCGATCTATCAATAAACAAATCGCTTTTATTGAATCGGGCGAAGCCTGAATACCAATACATTAGTTTACATATGATCAATAACTATAAAATCAATTTTAAGTGTGATTCAATTTTCTTCACTTTTAATATAATTCGAGGAATTGCAGTCAGTTGATCAGCAAAATTAGATTTTACGGTCAAACGAATATTTTTTCATGAGCTACGGCATGGACAAATTCCAAAGATAATTCCAAATACTCATGCCTTCTGGTAAGCACGGAATTCCCGTTTCATGTTTGATGGTAAGCTCAGGATAACGCGTTATCCATGAGCAAATATGGTGGATATTACTCTAACATTGAATATAATTTTAGTACGTCCATTCATGCTTAACATGACAAAGTTGGACCAATTTAATAAGGATCCGTACAGAGAACAAGGCATCTGTTCTTAATAACACTATATGTATTCCAGTTATGGCACACATTATTATAGGTTAACTTACAAGGTGGTTCATAAGCATTTCTTAACCGTAATAAGAGAAGCAGATTACACAGTTGGCCTACTCGAGCAGGATTTCTCATGTGACTACTGCTGAGAACAGGTTCGAAGAGTGCCCGGTTAGAATAGCAAAACAAAGTTGGCGAAAACAAAGTGGGAAAATTAAAACTTTATGGGATGTCGAAGTTTGCAAACTATTTCGAATCGCAAATCTTTCGTTTTGGCCAACTTCGACGTAGTACTTTTTTTTAATTGCCAACTTCGTTTGGGGGGTCAATACCGTGGTGAAATTGGCAAAAAAATATATTGTCAACTTCACTTTCGCCATTCTAACATAGAATCGTTCGAAATGCGCATTAAACGTAGCAAAATGATATTATTGAATTAGAAATTTCAAATTCGTCAAAATTTGCATATTCTGTACTTTTAAAATGTTTCGGACATTCCGGCCGAAAGATTAGAAAATACATTCATTCCGTTTGTGGACAACTAAACTTGACCGGAAATCCCAGATTTTCAAGGATGCCGTCACTTTGCGTAATTGTATTATATTATTAATAATCAAAATTATATGCGAATCACACTGTACTAGAGTGAATTGACTCACTGGCAAATAATTAGTTGGTTTAATACTTAATCCGTCTGCTCATATCAAAATACTACATACGTGCATGGGTAAAATACATATTACATTGCCGAGAATGTTAAGTGTGGAGTGTTATTTATTCCTGAGAAGTCCGTTCGGCATATCTTATCAGAAAAACTCACGAATATATACGTACGTACGTCAACATGAATTTATTCACTTGAATCTGTATTTTGTCGCAGTGTCAACGATTACAAATTTTACACTGCGTACAGTAACTAAATCATTTCGTTGTCGAGTCTAGTCAGTGTCCACATTTGTCCAGTGTGTGTTTTGCAGAAATATTCAAGATAAATTAATGGACCATTCGAATAATATTTTGGAAACTGTACATTTCCAAAGTACCAAGAAATAACGATAGTCAAAGTAATTATAATTATATAAATTCAATGCCTGAATTTAATATACCGGTATTCATCAGTCTTGCCATCATAATTTTATGTGTGGATAGTAATTCAATCAATAATTTGCCTAGACAGTGCGCTAAAATCATATTGAACAGTGAAGAAGGACAATTTACGAGAACTGTCAATATATCCGACGGGGAAGAATTTCTAGGAATAAAATGGACAAACTTCACGAAAGGAATTTCTCCGGATTCTATGTACACAACTTTTGAAGCAATTAGATCTTCAGACTGTAAGGTCCAAATTTGCTCAAGAGATTTTGGAAATTACAAAAACTGCGCCGATTTTTCTTATGAGATTCCGATACGACTGATGACATTGTCTCGTAGACATAGTGACTCGATAGTTGGCGTTAGTTGCACTTGCAAGGTAAAGAAAACTTTTCAAAGTTCATCAAGTGCTGTTTTGAATTCAAAGTGCATCTACAAGAATCCGCCATGTTCGTCCGTCAAGTTGAGAGATCATGAGTGCGGTCATCTTTATATTGCGAAAGATTGTGATACTTGTACATACGGCTCTGTTGCAATGCTCGATGGCTTCCGTGGAGTAACATCCATTCAATACAAGTCGGTCGTACTTCAAGACCATTGTTCATTGACTTATTCTAGTAATTCCGTCATGTCAAATGACAAAGTCATACAAATATTTTATAACAAGACCAACGAAGATATTAATTCACAGGTAATTTTTATACCTTATTAGTACATATACCTTGGTTGGATTTTATAAACATTTTTGCCAATTTATCCTCAGAGATGGAATATGTATCCCAAAACCTCGTGGACTATTGCCTGTGATTGTCATAATTCAACTTATGATAACCAGAACGCTGTGATTTCAAAAAATGATTTGGCTCAAACTTTTGAATCTTCGAATGCGTTTGACAATTCTGTTGTAGATGGCTCCACAACAGAAGTAGCGCTGATATTGACCTCGACCGCTGCGTCAAATCAGTCCCGAAGTATCGCGTACCCAGTGTTTGGAATAATTGCTGGAATAACTATGATTACAATCACAGGGACACTCTGCTATTATAGAGTGTACTACACTTGTTCAAATTTTGGCTTTCAAATTCTTGGTGGTGGTCGCGGCAAGATTCGAAATAAGTTCAATGGTGATGAGCCAAAGTCAGATATAATCGACATGGACGGGACTTTAATTCATCAAAATTCAAATTGGGAGAAAAACGAGATTCAACGAGTAGAAACCAAGGAATGCCACGTTTCTGTTGAAGAAAAATGTCTACTACCTTTTCAGAATTGCTCAACCAAAGTAGTACAATCAATGGCTGCCGACGCGAATGAATATATAAAATTCTCTACAAAGAACACGGAGACTAATTCAGAAGCTGAATTTATAGTCAAAAGTATTTCAGCAGATAAATTGAGAATTACAGGTAATGCTTTCTCACTGGATGCGCAAAACTCTATTAATGTCAATTAATAATTTTTGTAGAATCAATTCTTCTGGACAGAGGAACATATGGAATTGTAACGAAAGAACAGTTGCGCACAGAAAACGATGAATTCGTTGATGTTGCATTTAAGAGACTGAGACCAGATGCTGATCCAAATTACTCGGATTCAGTTCTTCATGAATTGAGTACGCTGACCCGTATAGGCAAACACCAGAATATTGTTGAGCTATTCGGGTGCTATAAACTAAGTGGTAAGGCAGTTAAATTAAACGGTCTGATCGTTTAGAGCAGTTAACCTTGAACTATTTTCTTTGGTGAACTGACCTTGATTTAATTTTCGCACAGACGAAGTGTGCATAGTTCTGGAGCTCTGCGAGAACGGAAATATGAAGAACTACATTCAAACCCACCGCACTTTATTCTTGGACTTACTTTCAGAGGTAGAACTGAAAACTGAATTATAACAAGTTTTCTGTAACTAAGATTTTTCGCCTTATTCCAGGACAGTGATGAATGTTTACTCGGATTCAATTTCACTACTAAGACGTTATGTAATTGGGGATATGGAATCGCGTGTGGAATGGAGTACTTAGGATCAATTCAGGTACAATTAAATAAATATTAAACGATAAAGTCAAAACTCCTTTGCAGAAATTATAATTATGCCACTTGTGGTAGCGAATGCAAATCCAAAAGATCATTACCCATGGTAATTCCGGTACAGAGATACATATTAAGTGAAAATATCCTAGCACGATGAGTATCCTAATGCGCTCAATACGTATCAACAAAACACACGACCTGTGACATAAATATTGCTTATAATTTTAGGTTATTCATATTGACCTTGCTGCACGAAATGTATTACTAAACAAGGATTTGGAACCAAAAATATGTGATTTTGGGCTGTCAAGACAATTAAATAAGCTTCCTTACTACATTAAAGCAACGATAGAGGTAGGTGTTAGAAATATGATAAACAATTGGGTCAAAGAACATCGCGCAATTCTTAACGTAAAAAATAGCCCGTTCGATTTGGCTGCATTTATATGTTTGGAGTTTGGACTTTAACCGCCTGGAGAACTTTCGTGAAGGTCATACCCCTAAAAGTTCTACACCTTATTCCCTAGAAAAACGTGGTTCAAATACAGTTTGTAATGCCATGGATACGTCGCGGATACATTATGTCCCCGCAAATTGCATATGACCAGTATTCAGTGGCAGTTCCAGGAATTTTACAGCTGCTTGCAACGAGTTAATAATTTCCGTCTACGTTACATTGACTTTTTGGTTTCAACCTTCT
>JAQFYE010004586.1:0-13142 GCA_034694305.1 Protaphorura glebata
ATTGGGATGACCACATAACGTTAAGAGATGGGGATGACCACATAACGTTAAGAGATGGGGATGACCACATAACGTTATCAGATGAGAATGACCAGATAACGTTAAGAGATGGGGATGACTGCGTCCAGGCTCTACTAAGGAGTAGAACTAATTTTGGAATAACGTTCCGGAACGGAACGGAACTGGAACTGTGATTTTGTTTTATGTTCAAGAACGGAACGGAACTGGTACGGCAAAATTTAAAACGCAGTGGAAGGAGAACGGAACTAGAACGAAGAAAATTTAGTGAGTTCGGAACGGAACGAAGGACCGGAACGATTTTACCACACTATATTTGTCCTGTGCGGTGTCACTCAAAACATTTATTTTACACTCCGTTCCAAAAATTAGTGAAGTTTTGGTCATTATAGAAAGTGCTTATTTTGTGACACAGGGAATAGCATCAGTAAAGACTGCGGTTTCCATCTATCAAGAGCAGTTTGGTTAGTGGATTTACGTGTACGGTCTTGTCATCTTTTAATTTTTTCTGCTTTAAGGTAAACTTTTTAATTGGCACACCCATAGCTTTGAAATAACTGTAACTGCATTAATTTAGATAAGTGGGGCATCGATCCTCGAAAACAAAAACTTTAAGACTTTCATGCAGTTGACAACTTGCATTCCCTTTTTTTCTTGAAATATTATTAAAAAATTAAAGTGCTGAAAACTTTAGTCGAGTAGTAGTGACTTATATTTATATCTATACTCTATATTTTGTACACTTATATTTATCTCCGCACATTACATTGTGGTGTCTCATCAGTCAAGTTCAACAAAGGTTGCATGAAGTAGTGTTAGGCCTTAGTCTGGATCTGGGTTGTGAGATACCAGATTGTGGGTCATTACAGTTCCACATAATAAAGATAATTAAAGTGGAACACACTCAGACTCAAACCATACAAATTTTGGATGGAGCACCCTAGCCCATGCACAATTACAATAGGTCCAACGAAATCTGAGGGAAAAGTCTCGTAGCAAACTCTCCATACGGAATTCTAAATCCCCGCCAGATTTATTTTCATGTCCTTGGGAACTTTTTTTTTGGTCAATTATTTTCAATACTTGCTGAAAATAGAATTTCAATGGACTGTGGGATTGTCCAAATTATCAGTGACTAGCATACTTCGTATTGCTGAAAAACAAGGGAAGACGATAACGATAGATAATGAAAAAAAAATCAGATTTTGTCCTCCAAATGCCCTGGCATCGAAAAATCAACTTTCTCCAAACCGGTCCAACAAAGTTTTAAAAATTGCAGGAAATTAATACAAAAAAGGAGGCATTGACAGATTATTTGGAAAAAATTATTTTGGGCGCGTTTTTGTCAAAATGACGTTGAAAAATCCATTTTTTCTCGTCAGCGCCGCTACGCGCGTCGGATTTCCAGGCGGATTAGCTCCCTAGATCCTTCATAAGATTCTCTACAAAATTCATATCTCACTTTTTGTCCGGCTCTCCCAGATTGCGCTGGCCAGGGCGGGAGGGGGGGGGGTGGCAAAGGTTGTGCGTGACTCTGTACAATAAATATTTTGAACAACTCATTAATTTTTGTAGAAATATTCAGGAACCAATGTTTTATTAGAATTAAATATATTAACTGTACACAAAAAGAAGTTATTATTACGGGAAGAGTTTCCTCATGACATGTAGACATATGAAAACTGCAAAGGAGAACGGTTTACACTTACTCGTTACAAACATTCCAAATTAATCAGAACTCCAGTCAGCGAGTATAATTAATAGCATAAAAAGTCGGTTTAGTTCTGACGTTGCTTGATGAGCGTCTGTTTGTCCGTTTCTTTTCCTGCTCTTCTAACGAGGGGTGCTTTAGAGCGGCTAATTTAATTAAATTATGACACATACCTGGGTTGGAGTGAAATGCAATTGGAAATCTAGCTGTCCAAGAGACTCTTGCCAATGCGGTCGCTAAGGTCAAGAAACTGTGACAGGAAGGTGAAGTGTCGGAGGCCGAGATAGGATTTGCCCGTTTGTGATGGGGTGACAACTTGTCACATTTATTTTGCCTTACTCCTAGCTATGAGAAAGAAAAAAAATGTGACAAGTTATTCATCTTAAGTCTCATCGTGTGTGGGAGTGAGAATTCTGAGAAACCCTTCTTCTACTTTCATTCCTTCACCATGAGACTTAAGAAAAACTACTTTTACCATACTTACATGAAAGAAAACATGTTTTACCCTGAAGGGACAAAGACCTTTCATTTATTATAGGTTGCCGTTCCTTTCTTCCTTTCCAATTTAGCTTTGAATATTTCCATTGCGTACCCTTGACTCATTCCATCGTCCGTTGAACAGTCATTTCAGTCCACTCCATGCATCAGACTGGGACGGAAGTCAAAACCATTCCAATTGTGTCTTGTCTACGCGCCCTAACTTCCAAATTGTAACAACTGTAATAGTTATAGGAGTTCTTGTTTATTCAATCATGGCTTTACAGTCATTGCCAGCATAGGTGAGATCGCCTTGATTCGTCAAGGAATGGCACAGGTCCGATAATAATAGGTAATAAAAATAATTACGTCATTATATAAATATTTCTTCATATTAGTGGATAGAAAGACAAACCTTAGTAACCAAAGTGATATAATAGAAAGATGAGATCAGGTTTACACACTTAAATTATGAATTAATCTCATCGTCAATTTGCATGACTATAGGTGGAAACTATCTCTTTTCGGCTAACCCGTCGTCGGACAGTGTGGAGATAGAAATTCAAGTTTGAAATCCGGGAACTTGAATCCGACTCTGACGCACGGTTGAGGCTCCGCGTTGACTTGGCTCTATATGTCCTCCAATCTGGTCGGGATTGCAAAAATTACCGAAGGAATCATGGCCCAATGCGTCTACCAACGTATATTGGACAGTGTTTATTTTGTGTGTGAAGAACTCCTAATTCCCCAAAATAAGCGAAAACTGGAATAAGGAGGCGTGAAGAGAATTTGTTGTTACGTAGTATATTTATTTAACAAACGTATTGTGTCTTTGGTTTGGTACCGTGGAAGTATTTACTACAGTATGGTTTGACTGTAGGACTTGTAGAATGACAAGTCAAGACCCAGAGGTCTTGTCTCCTGGAAAAGAGAATTACAAGTGAGTCTCTCTGGTAAGAAACTCCGTGGATAATAGTCAATGTCAATGGCACACAAAATAATCCATAACCTTAATCTAGTCATAAATAAATACATACAATTGCATAATATTTCTTTGCATGCACTAAACAATACTACAATGATAAACTCAATTGACTTTCAACTGAACCCAGAATGAACTGACATAAACCCAAAATGAGCTCATGTTATCTCAGCGCTTTTACGGCTGGTCATTCACCCATATTTTCTGAACAGACAGAAATATGACAGAAAAGTCATTAGGGTGAGAACTCAACCTGAGGCGTCAATTTGTCTTTCAAAAGGATAACGATCGGATGCATACCGCAAAATCCAAAAACGACTACGTCAAAATTAATCCGGAAGCTCGGTCGGCCTACACAATCCCCGGGTTTGATCACTATTGAGAATTTATGGGACCATACCATGAAACTTCGAGAAATTAAAATTTCTAACAATAATTAACTGAAAAGTCTGATTTTGGATAGGTGGGTCAACATCCCCCCTTAGGCACCCCATAACCTGCTGGAATCAATGCCTCGCCTCATGGAAGACGTTGTTTCTGCGAAGGGTTGACCTAATAAATATTTATTTCCCGTAATTCGTTTGAGTCTGATTTGTAAATCAAATAAATCGGTAAGTGTCCACTTTATCTTTTGACCTCAAAAATGAAAATCCGGCGAAGCTTTTAATCTACCGCGCTGTACTTCGCGCCAAATGTTACCACGACTAGCCATACTAAAATGGAATAATTCATTTTAAGCCCAAACTTTCGAAGATCCGATAATTTTTGAAGAATTTATGATCCCACAAACTTTTTGGATGCAAGTGACTAATGTGGGAGCGTTCTAAGTGTGGTATGCGAAACCTGACTTTGGCCTCAATCGTAACGTAAAGTGCATGGGATTTTTTTGCGGGAATAGCCATCGCCTACCACACATACTTCAAACGAACAGGACTTCATTCGTTTACATACTGTAACCACATGATCGCACAGATTTTACAAATGAATGTTACTCTCACTTGAATAAATTATGTTATGAATTGTTATTTTGGCCATTCTTCTGCGGACACCTTCATTTCCCGAATTGGATACATCTGTCTACGAAAAATATGGTAGGATGTTTGACAATGTGTTACGACGAATGCCCAATATTTTTCTTATTTACGAAAAATGCTCTACATCCTTTTTATTTTTTGAACGTTCTGTATAACCAATGTTTTTAATACCATAGCAATTTTGTACAATATCTAGGAACCCATGTTTTATTAGAAACAAGTAAATAAATAACTGTACAGAAATACTAAACTATGAATTTCCTAATTACACGTAAACAAGAAATCTACACAGCACAACGTATCTCACTTACACTTTTCACATATTTGAATAATTACGGCAACCTATTCTCAGACTTGGGTCGATTACTTTAAAAATGTAATTAATTACAAATTACAGATTACACCCACATTTCTGATTGTAATTAATTATAATTTCAAGTACATGCGACATTTCCAGAGTATTTAACTCCAATTACAATTACGTGCACAAAAATGGAAAAGTAATTAATTTCAATTACAATTACGTAAATGTAATTGAATATGCAATTACAATTACAAATTATAATTCAAATTACTTTCTCGAAATGATGATTTTTTGTGTGCTAACATCACAGTTACATCTTTGTATTTGATTTTCAAATTTTTAAGTAATTGTAAAAGTAATTGAGATAAATATAAATTCAGTTACAAATTACAATTACAATTAGACACAATTTCTAAAGCATTTAATTACAATTACAAATTACAGCAGGGAATCTGAAAGTAATTAATTACAATTAATGTAATTAATTACCGCATATATATGTATGTAATGAATGTAATTGACCCAAGTCTACCGATTTTAAATAATTCGTTTTAGCTGTGTTAATGTTTGATAAGTGAATGTTTGTGCATTTCCATTCCTGCTCTCTGCTTTCTTGACGATTAATGTATGTATTTATTATTGGATAAGATGTTGTAGATTTCCTCGTTTGAATTCATGTGTGTTTTAATAATTCATGAGTTTGTAGATGTCATCGCATAGGCTTGACGCGCGACTGATTTTTCGACTGATAAATTCATTTTTGTGTGTTCAGATTTGATACTTGAGACCAAGAAGACTAAACCAAGCTGATTCATTTTAGCAGTAGTCGCGCTAAGTCGATGTAAACAACGATAACAACGCTAGGTCGCAAAACGGTCATTTTGCGACCAATGTAATCAGGTGCAATTTATTTCGGTTACTACGGGTGATGAGAGGCGATTTTGCGCATCGACTTAACGCGACTCCTACTAAAATGAACCAGCTTGTTTAGTCTTCTTGCTTGAGACAATCGCTTTTTGTAAAGACTCAATTAGTAGTCTGGCTTAGTTTCTCTTTGCTGTGAAGTAATAAATGCTTTCTCAAGGTTGCTGGATCGGCGATGTATTTTCGCGGATTTGATATCGATGCAGTTTTCCTCATGTATGTACTTGTTTGTGCTTAGATAAGTGTGCTGATTGAGTAAACGTTTTCTCACTAGATTTGACATTTGTATGGTTTCTGTCACTTTCCCTGCATCAATTGCTGTCAAAGCAAAGTTAAAAATATATAGAATGGCATGGTCAGTCCCATGCCTCGGTCTAAAACCAAATTGAAATTTGGAAAATAAATTTTTATCGTTTAAATAAGTTGTCACTTTGTTAAAGATAATTTTCCCCTATACTTTAGTTAAAATTGGCAATAGTAGAATGCGTCGGTAATTGTTAAAATTACTATAACTATTATTATTATATTATATTATTATTACTGTGAGTCGCTCATTCATTCAATATATGAGATTGAACGTTTGAACAAGTTTGGGTTTTCTTCCAAATTCTTTCATTTTAAGTTATTTTATTCTATCAATGTATCAGGGAATACAAAAGTAGCATCGCATTGTGATGCAATGCTACATTCAATTTCATTTAGCACTTCTTGGTCGCATAACTTAATTTTAATTTAGCTGTTCAGGTTAGTTCGTACAAATTCTTGTTAGGCTAAGTGCGTCAGATCTCTAGTAGGCTATTTTTGACCTAACCTAACCAAAAAAATTGTAATTCGCAAAAAAAGGACGACTCGGCTATTTTGTCGTGCGAGTTGGTTATTTTATCGTGCGAGTTGGTTATTTTATCGTGCAAGTTGGTTATTTCGCCGTGAGAGTTTGCTATTTCGTCGGGCGGTTTGGTTAATCTATCGTGCGTTTTGGAAATATTTACAGTGCGCTATTGAATTATTTACAGTGCGATTTGGATTATTTATGGTACATTAATATATTCCCCATATTAAAATTAAAATAAGCAGTAACTGGAAGTAAATATTAGTTCCGAATATTGAGAAATGTATTAATTCCGACCCTAGTCCCCAAGAAATTAAATTTTTCATGTTAGTACTTTTTGCACTTTTCAGCTGTAATGTTGGATTTACCAAAGCCTGAAGAAATCGGTCACTAAATTCGACTCAACAAATTCATAATGCAATCGAACTTCCTTGTTATCTCGAATATATAGTGCGAATATGAAATGAATTCCAGTTCGAAATAACCCGAAGGTGAATAATAAAGGTTAATTGCATAATAATATAATATGTACATGTGATAGCATTATTTATTCTAATTGTTTGTCTTACACTCCAGACACAATTAAGCTTATTTATATTTACATGTCCGTAGCCTTGAATTACAAACTTGGAATTTGCTTATTATTATGCGTAATTATAAATCGCATTGATACTCCAGAATCCGGTATCGGTTACCTAAACAAGCACTTTCGGCGCCGACTCAGTTAAACTACTGAAAATATCTTCTCTGGGCCGATTGGAATGAAACCAGCTGTCGAAGAAAAATATACACTGCGTTGGATTGATTTTGTAATGACCTGTACAGGAATTATATTCAACAACACGGCACGCACAACTATTGATGAATTCGGGTTTTACTTGAAATACATTAATTATCAATACACGCATCATTATACTCAGGATTAAGAGATGATTTGATGACTTTTATCTCTTTCATCCATGTAAACACAACAACGTTCACAAACCAGTACATATTTCAGTTAAATATTTTTCGAAACCCATTACTATTATGACAGCCGAAAATTATTGCGTTTCGATGGCTACGAAATGACATATTATTCTATATAAAACAGACTAGCAGAATTACAAATTAATAGGCAGAGACCAAATATTCGGTTTCTATTCGACGACCGAATATTCGTCTAAACGAATACTTCGCTGTAAATCCATCACGGGCTCCAACTTCGGTCTGGTTTGTTGATAGAAACTCCGTTTGAGGAATATGGTCAACCGAATATTCGGTAGTCGGTCATGTGCCGAATAGTTGACATTCGGCCTGATATTGCCGAATATTCGGCACTTGACCGAATACCGAATATTCAGTCACTATTCGGTCACGAAAATCCCTGAAACGAATTTCTATGGACAGGCATGACCGAAATTAAAGCCTCTGACGGATTTAGAGCGAAGTATTAGTTTGGCCAAAACCGAATATTCCGTCTATCCCTAAAAATTAACAGGTTTCTTTCATGTATGAACTCGTGCAATGTGTTTCTTTAAACTTTTTGAGTGTAAAAATGCTTTCTCACAGATTTCACAAACGAATGGTTTCACCCCTGTGTGACATCGTTTATGTGTGTTCAGATTTGATAACTGAGTGTATGGTTTTGGACAAACTGGACACTTGAAAGGTCTCTGTCCTGTATGAGTTCGCATATGTGTGCCCAAAGTTATTGAATCCGCGAACGCTTTTGCACAGATTTGACAATGATAAGGTTTTTCGCCCGTATGAACTCGCGTGTGTTTTTTTAAACTGTATAAGAAAGTAAATGTTTTTGTACAAACTTTGCAAGGGTGTGATTTTGCTGTATGAATTTGCTTGTGTTGATGCAAGTACCGCGATTATCACAATGTTTTATCACAAATTTTGCATTTGTATTTCCTCTGTTTATTATTATGAATAAGCATGTGAACTTTTACAGACGATTGTTGGGAAAATGCTTGTTTACAAATTTCGCATTTGTATGGCTTCTCTCCCGTATGAGTTCTAATATGATCTAATAATACACTTGACCATCTAAAATGCTTCAAGCAATGTGAGCATTCGTAAGGTTTGTCATTTGTATGTGTTCGTACATGTTTTTCCAAATTTGACGACTGAGAAAACGTTTTCTCACAAAGTTGACAACGATATGGTTTTTCTCCAGCATGCACTCTTAGATGTGTCACTAAACTGGAAGAATGACTGAATGATTTTGAGCAGCGCGAGCATTTGTAGGGTTTTTCTTTAGTATGACTTCGTATATGGCCTTTCAAATGTGCAGACTGGGTAAATGTTTTAGAGCAGATGGCACATGCGTAAGGTTTTCCCCCGTATGAAGTCTCATATCCATATGCAGCCGTAAGCTAACCTTGCCCGAAAATGATTTCGCAAAAAAATTGCACTTAAAGCGAATAGATGCGTCAAACTGGTTTCCAGTAAACGGAATTTCTTGAACATCTTCAACATTATTATGAGTCCTCATGTGCGTCTTCAATTGACTTGGATTAATATATGATTCTGAGCACATTCCACAATGGTAGCGTTTCTCATTCGACTGAATGACCAATCTCGATTCGCTATTTTTTCTTGTTGATGAGAATCGTTTAATCTGTTGCGAAACTGAATGGTCCGCCTCCACCGACAAATTTATGGCAAGTTTGTGCAGAATGACACGCAATTTAAGATTTGGTCCGAGTTTCGGATATTGCTGTCAGCATTTTCGGATTTCTAAAATTTGAAAGAGTAAGAATTAAGATGTTTCTAAAGAACAGACAATAGAAGCAGACTTTTATCTCTTTAATTGCAATTTCTCTTAGCTCTTATTTTCGAATTATTTTGAACTTGAATACAATTCGAATTCAAATTCCAATCTATTAAAATACAATGCCCTATATAAGACAGGTCAATTCAATTCAATTCAACATTTCCTTTATTCCACATTACGTAATCAAGTCGGCGGTGGTATTTTGCCAAATTTGGCAATGTGTAAAGTAGACGTGAATTTAATAGCATTAGATTCTTGTGTACGGAAGATTTACCCATTGAGTTTGCTAAATATTTAGACACATTTCTGGTTCTAGTTATGTTTTGTTGCAATGCAACTACATGATATAAACATCCCTTCCTTCTGAGTCACTCCACCACACCACATGTTCCATAATTACAGACAATTGGATACACCGTCACAAGTTTTACAGAGTCAAAATAGAATAATTCTGCGTTCGGTTTAATTCCATTTTGTACAACTAGACACGGCAACGATTAAATTCTAGATATTTTTGCTAATAATTGGCATCGTCATCGTGATTGCTTAGTCATTCATGGGTGATAACTTCAAATTTAGAATAAAATGTTATACTGACAAATACTGCAGTCAGATCACGCCTGACGACTTGAACTCTAACAAACGGAAACAGCAGGGATAATAAGAAATAAAATTACAACGATTCGAACTAACTTTGGGTTAGGCTTTGCAGTCCAGAAAAATAATTGTTGGTCAATGTTCATAAAATAATATTATAAAATATGTACTAGAAATGTTGAAAGAAAGCACAGAATTTGCCGAATTACTCTAAAAAAAGCTTATTAAAGGAATGGGAACAGTATTTAAAAACTATTTTCGCCTGTCGTCTGCCATTCAATATTGTAAAGGATAAGTTAAATTTATTATCTAATTTGTTCAAAACAGCGTGCTTTTTTTGTCGGAATAGTGCTACACCTAATGAAAATCAATTTGGTTATTATACTGAATTGTTTGGGCTACGGAGCGTTATGACATTAATAAAGAAATCTCTGCTTTGTCTCTGGCCTTGCTCGGTTATGCTCTCTGGGAGGTGTCATTGAATGAGTTCGAAGTTCCAGCTGCTTGGGGTGATCATGGATTCTCAGCTTTCAATTAAAGAACACATATTACTTGTCGAACGAAAGATGTCCTCGGCTATTGGGGGGTTTTTATTTATATTTATTGTATATTTTACGGGACCATCTTGAATATGACATAGCGGAAATTTCACTTTGGCAACTTGGGCATTTCGGATATTTTAATTTCCCAAATTGGT
Organism: Protaphorura glebata; assembly: GCA_034694305.1. Lineage (NCBI taxonomy): Eukaryota > Metazoa > Arthropoda > Collembola > Poduromorpha > Onychiuridae > Protaphorura > Protaphorura glebata. The sequence continues at coordinate 10,341 of JAQFYE010004586.1, forward strand.
ATTTGCCAACTTGGCTAAGTCAACTTAGCCATTCACCATTTTACCCTTTTATCTTTTTATCCTTTTTATTAGAGACAACTGAATCGAAGAGTTTTTGCTCTCCTGGTAAAAACATACATGTGCATATGTTCCCATCATGTGTTTAAACACATGTTGACGATTGATTTATTATCTGTGGTCATACTGATGAAAATAGTCTCGATAAATTACAATCTAAGATCAGTAATTTATTATGCCCTTTTTTGAACCACAAAGAAACAATTAACGAAATCAGTATTGACAAAGGATGATGTTGTGCCGGAGATTAAGTACTTGCTGGTTCAGAATGCAGAAAGCTTTAAACATTCCCTACGGTATACATATACATAGAACTGTAATATTTTTCCAACTCAAGTTGTCAGGAGTAAATAGTAATCGTGAAATAAAAGAGGTATATAAATTAAAGCGGTTTTGAAGTGAAGTTGCGCTGATATGATTGAGATAGTAAGGAGAAGCATTGCACCAGACAGACGGACAGACAGGACAATTTTATAAGCCCTTTGCAGGACTGCGTCCACGGGCTAATAAGCATAGAAATAAGTTAATCGTATATAAAGTTATACTGTTAAGAGTCTTTCTAGGCTCAGTTTCAACAAAATGTATTTGAAGCACTTATAACTAAAAAAAAGCAAAAAAAAACTGTTCTAACTGAAAAAAATATGACCTAATCCTAAATAATGCTCATTCTTTGCTCAGGAATTGTGACACGAAATTTTGGAGCAGTGCACGTAATTATTTGTGTAATTTATATAACTAAATGATAATCATCTAATTACTCTGAAATTGCTATAAAAGTAGGAATATTTTTGACAGGCTATTGTGACACTCAATGAGAATCAGCTTGGTTATTGCTGTTGTTATTGTTACTCAAAATTAGAGTCTTTCTGCAAGATTCCTCACTTCAGTAGCGTATCAAGTACAGCATCTGGTCTAACCGTGAGTGCTACAGAAGCGACTGCGGAAATTTTGAGGCGCGCGCGCGAGTTTATGATGACAGTAATTAATTTAGTGATTGAACACGAAATTGAAAATTTTCCATGTAGTGATCTTGCCTTGTTAAAGGATTCGTATACACATACCTTAGACGACCCGTATCACAGCATACCACATGGAATATACAAACGTGTATAGAAAATAGAAAACTTATCAAGAAGAGCAGAAAGAATGTAAGGTCAGAAATTCCTGACCTTCATATGATACATACCCGATTATGTATTTACACCTGAATAAGTATGGGTAGCCAATTTCGTCTTCTATCAACCAGACTGTCACCAAAAACTATTTACAATGTATTGTACAACTTTTTACTTTACGAATCAGGCAATCAGACTGGTCGACACTCGTTTGGCACTAAATAATCCCGAAGGAAAATCAAAAGCCCCATTCAGTCTCGCCGCTGTCTGGAATCCCAATCTCATGAAAAAAAGAAGGGGAAATTCCTAACAATTCCCAGGTCTGGTTTTCTCCTAAGGATGAATGAGTAAGTGATGCCCCGTATCAATGGAATTCTTCACGATTACCTCGCCTGAAAATGGCAAGGAATCTTAAATTCTCTCCGAATCCCATTGATCCAGTGCACCAACTACACAAACACTCAGCACGAAAGATACAAACAAACCAACTGTGAGTCCAATGCTGTGCAGGGCCGGATAGCCCGGACGAATCCAGACATACGTTCATCTCCTTCAGAGGCTAGCACTGACCCTGAACCGTTTGGGATATGGAACAATACGAGATACTCTGACTGTGGCATAGGATTATAAAAGAACCTGTTCTGGTATTCCTTTAGAATGGGATATTTTCCAGTCTTCCCAGTGAGACCCTGACTCTACATTTGGGTTCAACTTGCAGTCCGGAATGAAGTCAATTGTCCTTAGCTTAGGAGCTAGTGTCAACTGGTACCTCTGCGATCCGTACTTCGGCTATCTCCAAAATTAATTCCGTGATACAATTCTCCAGCTGTTCTTTCGTAAGATCGTTAAATTGTTGTTGACTACCACAATCACAAGTCATGAGCCAGGTCCTAGTAAATTCAAGCAGTAATAAAAATATAAAACCCCAACTGCGCGACGTCAAGACGGAATAATGTATTATTTATAATTATTTATTTCTTATACATTACTATCGTTGTATATTGTTAGGACATTTTGTAAATTATTTTATATTTGTGGAAGTGAAAGTGTGAAACCGGAGTAACACAGCTCCCCCTTCTGAGTTCTCAGTACAGTGACTCGTGTGTGTAGTTTTATGAACTAACTGGGAATGGAATGTGAGAGGGAAATTCCTTCCATGGGCTTCGATGACTTTCCATGACTAACGGTCAAGAGACGACGCTTGGCCAGAAAAACCCAAGCCAGACTCAAGACAAGACGGAACACTTTTACCGTTGACCGAGACTAGAGCTCCACATTTTTTTTCTTACAGAGTCTAGAAGTTTGGTTCAATTTTTGTGAGTAAAATAAAAACCTGATTAATAAATTATCCTTTTAAGTAGTGATTCGATCTGTTGTGTCGTTCACAATTAATTCAGGGATTCATTGTTCTCAATTTTGGCTAGGAACAAAGACAATTCGGTTTCCAAACAGTCAGTCATTTTTCGTGATTCACATTTACGTCTAGTCGGGTTTTTAGGTCTTTTAGACTCCCTGTACAGTGATTCACACATTCATCCAGTATAAAATCACTATCCACTCATCCCACAACTCACAATAGGCGACACTTTAATCGAGTAACCTTATTTCGTGTAGGAATTTGTGCTACTTG
>JAQFYE010004587.1:0-13140 GCA_034694305.1 Protaphorura glebata
CAATGAGCGTACTTGTATGTGTGACTGCGTTGAAATATCACGTTAATAAAGAAACAAACAAACAAACAAACAAACAGGAAGGGCACGGCGAAAGACATCCCGTCAGAACTGGCTCATTTTTAGATATGTTGTAGCCCTTGACCTTCTGAACAATGATTGTACAGGTTCCAACACGAGAGGTCAACACTGATGACCTCCAGAGGTCACCAAAGTTCGACCTTAGGTTCCCTAGTAAAATCAAAAATGACCCCTACAAAAGTTGTTCCACTCAGTGAGACAGGCAACTTTTCCCTCTACCATTTTTTCTGCAGTCAACACCCGAGGTCACAGATCAATGTCACCATCACGGTCATGAGTCAACCGATTGACTTGCATGAATACAATTGTTTTCAAAAAATTATCAAACAAGTGCAATTGTACAATAAATTATTCCATGGAAAACCGTTTAACAATTTTCCTCTAAGAAACCGATGTCATGGTGTACTTAAATGCCACAACAATGAAGACGGAAATTTTGTGGTCAATTCAATCCCTCAATTACTTAAATACACAATTTCAATTATTTATCACCCAGTCCCAGCAAATTCTGCCGTTGCACAAATGGCTCAAAAAGTCCAAGAAACACGTTACCTGTTACTCTAACGTCAAACTTACGTTTCCCCGTAAGGAAATAAGCCAATGATATCTCCAGAAAATTATGTTATGGTGTAGTGATTCTACGAATGCCCAACTAAAAAAAACAAATCAAATTTCCTGAAACAAACTACAAACACAAAAGTTATCCTGTTTTTAAATTCAAATTTTACTTCCTAATAAGTAATTACGAAACATGAAAATACTCGATTTCGAAATCAGGAAGTATCATTCTTGACAACGAACATTAAATACTTCTACAACAGGAGTATCATAATTACAGCCTTATTAAAGTCTTTAAATTTTTGTTCTAAATTGACAATTAAAAATTTTCAAAATGATGTTGAAACTCAAACTCATTATGAGGATCAGATCCACTTGTACCGTTCACTTCGTGACATGCATCATTCACGCTTTCTGACAATGGTTGTGAGCCACAAGTAAAGATTCCAAATTTTGAAACCTATGACAGAAATATCAAAAATTAACGTTTCCTGGAATTTCTCCTGAAGGGGCCGTTTACATATTTGTTGAGCGCCTCTCTCTCTCTCTCTTGAGCTAACGTAATACTTGAACAGCCCCTTATGGTAGAACAGTCTAACTTGACTTACATTCGAATGTTTTTCTCTCAATGACCGGAACAATGAATTAAAATTTGGACGTCCAAAATGCGTTGTGGATTTCAATCCGGTGAAGAGAGACCGTTTATTCATTTTTTCAAACGTCCGCTCACACACATACTAAATTCAAAATTCAAAATTTAGAAAATGAGAACTTGTACTGAATTAAAATTATGTAGGTACTTACAAGAAGCACTGTCCTCAGGTCAAATTGGCTGTTAGCTTGAGTAATGAACAAGTGAACTGAAATAGTTTTGTGACCTTCCACATTTCTAAAAATTTAAAAAATTAGGCACAAACTATTTTAGAGTTTTGAAGATTCTACCTCAAGTTCTTACCTGATAATATCCACGAGCCATTCAAATTGTTTCTGGGTTCGAGTCACCCAGACAAAGTAAACTTTTTTACAGAATGTCGGAGCTGATTGGGCAGCAATGTCTGAATAAATAAATTTGTATTAAAATTCTGAAAATTAGCACAGACAAAATTTTTCAAACCTTTCAGAATAGACGCAAACGGGGTGACACCAATTCCTCCGCCTATCAATACTGATACTTCATAACGATGCCAATCTTGGTGTCCTTCACCGTAAGGTCCGTCCAAAATCAACTTCGGCATTGGACTAAAATTCAAATCATTTTAATTTTGAATTATTTCTGACTGATATTTATTATTTTGAAATTTAACTTACCGCTCGACACTTTCATAAACTTGTCGAATGTTGTTGGTGAACGGACCAACGGCTCTGATATGAACTGTTAAATGTGGTTCATGTGGAGCCGATGAAATGGTGAATGGATGGAATTCCGTCGGATTCAGCGCAGTACATGCAATTCGAATCCATTGACCAGATTTGAATTGAAAACCAATCGGTCTTGCAAATTTTAACATTGTCACCTCTGCGAAATTATTATTTAAAAAGATCCACAAGTATACACAGCATGGAAAAATGTACGCCCCTGTAATTTCCCGAAATCTTTTTGTTCTCGCCGCTGTCATCCTAAATTACTTTTGTGAATGTCCTACCCCCGAAAGTCTAACCATTTGGGAACTAGAAATACACAGGTGGGCATGTGCTATGGTGTAGAGTGAAAGTGAATGTGAAAGTCACTGTATGTCATCGCACATGCCCAACTGTGTATTTCTGGCGGCCAAACGGCTAGACTTTTGGTGGGGGTAGGACCTTAAAAAAAAGTTGTTCAGAATCACAAGAGCTACAACATATCAAAAATCCAGCCAACTCCAGCGGCGTACATTTTTCCAGAAGGTGTAAGCGGTGTAATTAGACGTAAAGTGTGTCACGACTCATGAACGCTGTTCTTTTAACAAACTTACTTGAAGGTAAAAGCTCAGCTTTAAGCACCGGTAATTCTACACTTCGACGACTAAAAGCTAAGATTTTGTCAAAAATGAAGAGAAACAATGGAGCTACAAGAAAATTGAAGAAAAGTGGTTCCTGGACAAGATTTCCACTCCCATGTAATAGAATGAGGGCGTAGAATCTATTTCAAAAAAATTTCCTTATAAATTTTGACAAGATTTTGATATTAAATAATCCGCTTACACTGGATATGTATGGTGAGTGATCCAAAATGCTTTGAAGACATGAGTCCGAGCGTAATTGGTTGCAAAAGTGTAAATGACTGCAGCCAGTAGTACTAAAAGAATTCCAGACATTCCAGTCACCGTTTGAAAGACCCAGTAAGTGAATTTTGGCAATTTGTGGGTTCTAGTCGAAAATGGGAGAATGGGAAGCATTAATTCTGCTGAAACAAAATACTAACAAAATTAAGGATATTCTTACGGTCTGAAGTATGCCCGGAACAGACATGATAAATCTTCTGGAGTTTGAGTAGAAATGTGATAAAAATTGACCCCGTGCCCAACGACATGAATTGCAGTGAAGAAAAGTGCAAAGCAGGCAATGAATTTATGGAAAGAAATATTGGAGTCGAAAGGAATGAATCGGCGAAGAAAGGTTTCCCGGAGAAACGTTATTGTGTTTCGGCACATTGTGAGCAAAAGGGATGCATAGCAAAACATTTGGACTGAGGCTGCACCTCTCGTAATTGTAACTCCAAAACCGGCGATATGTCGCAGACCTCCGTGTTCTCGCTCAACAGTGTAGTCTGTCGTAAAATAAAAATAATGAAATTTCAAACATTTTTTAAATAAAAACTCAATATATTGTTCGTATATTGGGCGAAATGTCAGTACATTCTCGCAAAGAGTTGATAAAAATATAAAACAGGGACGTTCATAACTTTTGCCCCCATCGGCAGTCCAATCAGGAGTCGGACAAAAAGTGAGACATGCATTTTGTAGATAGTGTTATGAAGTATCCAGGGAGCTATTCCGCTTGAAACATCTGACGCGCGAAGCGGCGCTGACGGGTGTTTTTGTAAAAAAGAAACGGCGTGAAAAGACTCCGACAAGTCGACAATTCTTGACAAAAGCATGCCAAAATAATTGTTATCGAAAAATTGATGGAAGCCAACCTTTATGCTAAAATTTTAAGCAATTTTTAAAATTTTGTTCGACCAGCTTGGAGAAAGCCAATTTTTCACCGGCACACCAAGAGAGTAAAATCAGTTTTCTTTTTTGTAAATGCCTGGCCAGTGAAAAATCGACTTTCTCCAAACCTGGTGAACACAATTTTAAAAATTGCATAGAATTATAGTAAAAAAGATGGCACCGACAGATTTTTCAGATTTTAAGAAAAATCGACTTTTCGGGGGCTTTTCATGCCGATTTTTACTTTAGCGGTCGTCAGCAGCTACGCGCATCGGATATTCAAGCAGAATAGCTCCAGACGTCCTCTTTAAAATTCTCTACAAAATGCGTTTCTCACTTTCTGTCCGACTCCTCCATATTGGGCTGCCGATTGGTGGGGAGAGGTTATGCGCGACCCGGTATGTCAATTTATGGCGGTAATATGGCGCAAATATTGACTTACAGTAAGCTCTTTCAGCAAATATCGCAAGTGCGATCGAGACGTACATCGTCAACCAGAAAATTGAAAGTCTGTTGACCTCAAACCAAGTCAACAGCCAATGTTTCCCAGAATTTTCAGTCGTAGTTGCGACAAGGATATCGTGATCTGCTGGCAAAGGCGAACCACTCACGTCCAATCCATCCCTATGTTTAAAATAAAGATACAATTAAGTAATTTTGTGGGAAGACCAACTAAAAATAACAATTAGCTGTGGTTTTCTTACATATCGTACAAATTGGACATGGTGTGTCGAGTATTTTGTATAAATGACATTGTCCGAGATGGTCCGGCTTTATTATTTGCACCTGGAGCGTTCACACCTTTAAAATTTAACTGGGCATGTCCAAGTGTGTCTTTATGGGATGCAAATAATCTCTGGAATTCTGGGAGGCTAATCTCAGCCTAGAAATAAAATTAGTTAAAAATTTACTGATAACCACAATTAATTAAATTTCGCGTCCTACGTACTTGGGGACCGAGACCAAGCGTTGACATCATGGACGTAGTCAATTCTGCCATTTCTGGTTGTGAAATTCCGGGCAGACTTGCTTCCATCATTGATTGCAACATTCGTGGAAATTCATCTTGTGTCAAAAGTCCATTTCTGTCAGTATCGTAAATATTAAATAAATACTGAGCCTTGTCCTCCGCCGTTCCATCTTTGAACAGGACGAGCATGCAGAAGAATTCCTGGAAACTGACACGACCATTCTTATCCACGTCCACGAGGTTAAAAACCTAAAATTTTAAAAATTGTTCTGAAAATTCGGACCGGAATCAAGTTTGACGATTAAAAAACGAATTCCAACATTTTGGACAAAGTGGTTACTCGGATTCATTCCAAGAGCCTCAGCAAATTCGATCAAGGAAAGTTCCATTTGGCGAACTTCGTCGAACTTTTCATGTTCCAAATGATTTTCATTATTTCCTGAGCCAATTTCACTCGGTGCGAGAAATACGAGTCGAAAGAATTTTTCTAAATGAGAAATTCGTTCTTTCTTTGTTGCCACTTGTTTCAGCGCCATCTTCAAATTCGTCATTGTTGTCTCTTTAAGTAGAGGGGAACCTCCCAATCTACAGATTCGTTGTACGACATTTGGCATCAAGAGTGATTGCAATTAAAAATTGAAATAATTAATTAATTAAAATATTACGCGTCTCGCAGTGTGCGGAGAAAAGCATTCCGAAAGAAACTTCCATCAAATTGTAAAGCCAAGTCATAATCTGACGGAAGTTTCATGACCAAATGTTTATCGTCTGTCACAAGAATCAAATCGATGTCTTTGTGAAGTTCTAGACGAATTTCCCGAAGGAGGTCACCATGATGACTGCGGACTTCAATCGTTTTCCCGATAAAAACGAGAGCTACAGGTCGCGTTCCTTCTTTGTGACCTTCCCATTCACGTGCTAAAACAATTACATGAAGAGTAAGTGAAATTACTCCAGTAAAAAAATAAATATTGTTATTTTTAAGCCATACCAGCCACAGGCACTCCAGAAATTCCCAATGACGAAAATCTTGCAGTTATTCTTGTCTCGGCTCTTTCTTCTTGATTTGGTGATTTGTCTTTTTGGTTTCGAACCGCAATCAGCTTCAGTAACAAATTTATTCCTATCATCATAAATAATTCTTAGAAAAGTTGGTCCCGAAAATTATTTCTAAGTAAGGAATAAATTACCAATAACAAGAATTCCAATGACACAGAATGTCAAAATAAAAGAGATTTGGCTTCCATCGAAATAATCAAAGGAACCAAGAGTTGTACAATTCTCGACCGGAGTAACTTCGGAATGTAGCTGAATATTTGGAAGCTCGACATTATTTTACTTTATTTTCACTTAAAAAAAATTATTGAACTTTTGTCACCTGTGGAAAATGATAGCAATCACTAATTATTTCACGAATAAACTCCCCATTCGCATCACGCTCAGTCTTCTTACACTCGCTCTTCTCCCACAGAGTTTCATTCCCACAATTCTTTATAAAGTCTGTTTTTTTTATTAAGAAATGTTTGATTGAATAATTTTGGAAAATAATTTTGAATAGTGGACATCCAAAATTCACTTACTTTCGTCTGGGACTTGGAATGGATTTGCTTGAATGTCTCCCTCTTTCATTCGAGTGACGGATAAGATCATGTCGTAAACCTTGAGTGTTTTGATTCGTGATATTTGCTCAGGAGTAAATCGCCTAGTATAACAATAGCGTAGACAATTTGAAAATACCATAGGGTAAGGTGTCCTAATATGCCCCGTTGTCTCAATATGCCACGCCACCTCTAGTAGGCGTGCTTTCAGGTGACGTGATCATATAGTTCAAGATAGGCGGGGTGTATTAGCACACTGGAGCATATTAGGACACTGGTGCGTATTCGGACACTGGGGCATTATGGGACACCGGGGCATTATGGGACACTGGGGCATTATAGGACACTGGGGCATTATGGGACACTGGGGCATTATGGGACACTGGGGCATTATGGGACTTGGGAATTATGGGACACTGGGGCATATTAGGACCTACTTTCCTCAAAACTTACGGTTTTTTCCACTTCTGATTCTCAAACCAGAACCGATCCGCGTCTCGAATCCTTGTGAATTGATCTTTAATGATAGCTCTGAACAAAGGTCCAGGCCTATCGCTAGTTTCTAAAATCCCACCCGTCCAAACATCAATATTACTCCAAGCATCTTCATCCGTTTCCGTTCTGTGAATTTCAACCATAGTGTCCAAGATGTCCATCGGTGTCGCAGTATCGGTCTCATTCACATATTGCTCTACACTGGTGATCCTGTTCAATCCAAAGGCTTCTCTAGCAGTATTGTAATCCGGCGTTCCATGATCTCTTCCTCTTTGGATATTGATAGCCATTAAGTCTCGCCTTGAAAATTCCAAAGGTCCAAAGACCCGTCCTCGAAGATCTTCAACGATCATGTTGTCTTCACGCTCTGCTCTCTGGGACGCCATTCCCATGAGGAGACGGTCAATGTCAACCACGTTCCGATTGTCTCCGATATCTTTCAGACATTCCGGTGGCTCGTGTGCCATAAGCAGCGGTTCTTGAGGACGCCAATAAATGTTGCATGTTCGGACTGCTCCAAGTCCGGGGTTGTCACCAGGGTTATTTTGACCTTGACCTAAACCGTAGAAAGGGATTGGTTGACATTCACCGCATTGATATTCCCTCATGTAAGCTCCCGGGGTCACCAGTGTGTGGCCAAATCTCATGGCCGCTGTTTGGAAGAATTGTTCAATTTGGGGATGAACGCTAGGATTATAACCGTTGTAGGGAGTTAATGGCTCTCCTAGCCACTCTGGTATCCAATCGTAGATTACAATTTGCTGATAAGTGGCGATGGACCATTTTCTTGCTTCCTGTGTACGAATTTGTATTAACTTGGAACGCCACATACGGTTATGGGCTGTTCAAGCATTCGGTGAGCCTCACAGGCTGCGGTTTTTGAACCACCCACCCAAGGGTCATGCCCCCAAATTTCAGAAAATAAATATGGCAACGTCGCTTTACGACGTAGGCGTCCCCCACACTCTCCCACCCTCCCGCTCCCCCCGTCCCTAACTTTATTCTAAAACAAATACAGGTATTTTGTGAACTTTCCACCCGTTTCCTCGACCCACCCACCCAAGGTCGAAGCTCGCGTAATACTTGAACAGCCCCTTAAATTTATGTAGATATTTTTTTCCAGCCACATTTTCATTCGACGAAATTTATAATCCCGATGATTCGACCTTATGGAATCGGTGTCCATATCCGATAATTAACTTGAGACCATTATCAGCGATAACGGTAATATTTCGCAATAAATTAATAATTTCGAAATCGTCTGACCTGAAAAACTCTTTCGCCACTCCATTCCGGTCGGGATTCGTGGAAATATGTGGCGAATTGGTTGTGCCATCGAAATAGGACGACACCGAAGGCAAGGAGAAACGCATTTTCGTTCCCTCGAGGATTCCCTAGGACTGATTGGAAAAGCAAGGAATAAAATTTGAAATCTATGTACCTATTTGAAACTGTTTATTTTGTATTTACCAAAAAATCTGTCAACATTGGCGGTTTCATGTTGTTCTACAAAATGGGCATGGTGAGCTGGGGGTGGTGGATTCGCCAAGGGTAAACGCAATTTGTTGACTGCTGGGAAAAGCCCTTCGTCTTTGTCAGAAGCCAATTGACCACCTGGATGAAGGGTTCCGTTTGGAAATGTTCGTAAAACGTCAGCCCAAGCCTTCGCCGTCCCGTAGATTAATCCACCGTCCAACCAAGGTGTGATTTCATTCAACTATATTGATTTTCATTTTTTATGTTCGAATTTTATTTCCACAAATTAGCAAATTTTGAACCAACTGACCTGCTGCCTCGGATTTCCTGGAGAATACCCTGTTGTCTGCAAATACCTTGAACGGAGGAACGGCATTTCACTTTTGTGTGGATCATTTTCCCGAAATTCATGACCTTCTGGAATTGGGATATTAAAATATTCCGGCGGACAACCCGGCCTTTGTGCGTCCAAAACTTCTTCTACAACTTGCTGTCCAAAATAAACCAAAAATGCAGTTTTCCCAGTCTTAGAGCCACAGGCCACAGTTTCGTTATTTGAATTAGTACAATCGGGTGAACGCGTCATCAATCGGCCACTCGCTTCGAAAGGATTGATGCGATGACCTTTGACAGGTTGGTAAGTTCCATCGCTGTAGACAGGGGGCACTCTTCGAAGTAATGGTGTGTCTGGGAAAAATATGATACGAAGCTTGTAAATGTCTTATAGGATTGAACGGATGCGTATATTGTACAGGGTGTTCCAAATGAATGTGCACACTTCCAAAAATTCAATATGGACCAGATTTTCAAAAAAATGTATATTTTTATTCGAATTTTGGGCCGACTTGTTTTTTTGTTTTTTTTTTTAAATTTTGACATTTTACGGTTAATTTGACTCACCGACAGCACCAAGGCTAGTTTCAAATATATTGTTGTAAAATCCGTCGAAAGATTGAAACTCTGGAGGTTCTACGGAACTTAAGTCGGGTTTGGAAAAATCACATTTTGGGAATTCCGGGGGGAATCCGTCTCCGTAGTGGAAACAATCGTCCACAAGCCACGAAATCAGATTAAGTTTTTGTGAAGGAAGCCTGTTCCCGTTGACCCACAGGTTTTCATCTGGTTTATTTGCAATTCTCAATACTTCTTCGACTTGAGCATCCACAAAATGGAAAGACGCGAAATGACTCAAATATAGTAAGAATAGCAACAATGTCTTGTTACTTTTCAGGCCTAACATTTTTAAACTAAAGGCTTAATGTGAATGTCTATTTCTAATCCTTATTTATTTGTGTTTATGCGCTATTAATTTATTGCGGAGCGTATATGTATACAAATGACTTTGTTCTGTCAACTGAAATGAATTAATAAAATTGTTTGGTTTGCAAATGTTTACAATAATCCCCTAAATCATCCCAGAATAAAACGCCCCACTTATTTTTTCAATCATTGAACCGTTGTTAACCTTTATCTGCCATTCTCTTCTGAGTTCAAAACGTACAGTAGAAATTAGTAATCTATTTAAATTTATTTGATCGATGACGTCATTCATGTAAAAAGCAATGCACCGATTTAAGTGATTTAAAATGGCTCTCGATATATCTGCTTATCTCAACCGGCTTAAATATTTTAATTGTGTGTGTGGTCGTTTAATAGATAAGTGTGACTGACTGCACAATGCACCCATTATCAAAGTTACTGAGCAATTAGCGAATTAACCAGAAAATGGTATCTACGGATTATTCAGGTCAGTCTAATTTACTTTCAATGATAAAATATTTCTTGCGAAAACCGTGAGTGTGAATTCTTCCTCTGAAGGAGCCGCGGACAAATCATCGTTATAAAATGTCGAAGGTTATTCCTAAATTTTTCTTGATTAGAAATTGAATTAATTTTATCATGAGAGTTTGGACAAAGATAACACTTTTTTTTTGAAATTTGTCTGATTAGTTCAATCAATCAAAGGTTAGTTAGATGAATGCAAATCCCATTACGAGTAGATTTGATTTATTCATTTACCAACAATGCATTGCGTCAAAAAATTACAGATAGCGCTATGACAAAGAATTTTATGTATTAAAAAGACATATTTTCATACAAAGGAACATGAAAAGCCCATGACATCAATAAATGCACATTATTAGTTTATGTTTTTTTATAAAAGCTGATACATAACGACATGTCGTTCTAATTAATCTATTAAGGAGACGCCGCGCCGTTCTTTGTCTCCAAATATAGACAATTGTTAAACTTGACATCAACAATTCGTTGAAGTGTTCCTGTTGGACCGGATGACCTGAGGCGGCGGAACTATAGACCTAAAATTTGGAATTATATATGTATTCATACTCAAAATTCACAAATACGTATATATATAGGGCAGATTTAAAAACAACTTTACCGAAGAACTGAGCTCTGTCGATACAAGGATTTTGAACCAGTATAACGCACCTTCCTCCTCAGAATTACTTGTTTAATCTGTAATTCAAAATAAAACAAATATTTGTAAATCTCCAATCCTTATCGCAGAAATGGGTCGAACATTTTTTGCGCAGATATTATTTTTACATCATCGTTAGTACGAAGCGTTGCTCGTGGAATTGGAATTGGGCCAAGCTCAATGGAATCGATACTTGGTCCTGCTGCTGCGTCTTGATTAATTTCTTCTTCTTCCTTCTCAACTTCTTCTTGAGCTGTAAAAATTTATTTAACAAATTAATTTTAAATTAATTATTTTTTTTTGGGTTCAAAATTAAACAAACAATGTAGTTTTAACAATGAATCAGATTTTTTTACTTTGATATTCCTCCTCATACAGAGAAAGTGGATCGATTCCAAATATTTCGCAAAGTTGATCAGCGTACCAAAAATTGAGTATACATATTCCGATTCCAAGGATGATGCAAAAAATGGCATTTGAAAGGATTAAATAGTAGTCGGGCCCAAATGAAGTTTTTAAAATCACTTCACCTAATCCATCACTTGACTCGTATGGAACTTGGAGTTCAATAACATTCCGATGGAATGTCCATATCAGGACTGCGAATAGTTGAAGTAATCCAGTCACTGTTAATAAAATGGCTCCGGACAGGACGGACATGAAGAACATTATATTCGTCAATATCCAAGTAGCAAATGCTGTCCTGGGAAGTAATTAAGTCCGACGAATTAGTAAATCAGTACTGTTTGTCATAAACCTTACAGAAAAATGTATGACGTTGGAATTCGCTGGATTTTTGATATGTTGTAGCCCTTGGCATCCTGAACAACTTTTGTAAAGGTCCTACCCCCAAAAGTCTAACCGTTAGGCCGCTGGAAATACACAAGTGGGAATGTGCGATGCCGTATAATGACTTTCACTCGAGCTTTCACTCTACGCCATCGCACTTGTCAACCTGTGCATTTCTAGCATCCATACGGTTAGACTTTTGGGGGTAGGACCTTCACAAAAGTTGTTCAGAATGCCAAGGGATACAGCATATAAAAAAAACCGAGGGAATTCCAATGGCGGACAATTTTCCATTAGGCTCTGACCTCGAGGAGTAGTCTGGGTTGCTTTACCAGAGGAAAAAGTGAGAATAATATCCGGCAAGGCGATAATGTCTTCCGAATCGTATTCCTTCTCCATCAAATGTAAAATACTCTGAAAGTTGGAGAATTGGAATTGGAACACCTCTAATGACAGCAGCCCGGAAGTCTCTTGAAATTCTACCCGCATAATATCCAAAACCGAAACGACCTTGGACCCACTCCCAGGAAAAATTCTCATTGTAATCAATCGTTTCATCTTCAATTACGGACGAGCTGATTTCCGATGAATGATCCGTCTTAAGTTCTCCTAAAGATAAATAATCGGGACAAGTTCATTATCGACCTCCTGTACAGGTGGTCGCTAGGACAGGTTCCTATATTAATTTCTGTTTTTACCTGTCAGTGTAATATTTATTCCCCTCAGGGAAACATGAAGTCCAATTTCCCCACGAACTTCTTCAGCACTGGCTGGTTTATAAGGACTCGTAATTTTTGCATGTCCGACTTCCCAACCATAGCCAAAGTTACAAACTAGACAAAATTAGACGGACATTTATTTCATTTCTAACTCGAAGAAGTTATAAATACAGCACAAAACTTACCCAAAATAATTCCACCGATAAAAAGACTCAGAGTAGTGTATCCTAAGATTGTGAGATATCGTTTCTGGCTGCTATAAGCAGGTAAAATAGCAAAACAAGAAAATGCGAGAATCAGAAAGGCTAAAATAAGTCCAGCCATAAGGACATCTGTATGGGCGGGGCTATGCTGATCACCATAGTGGGATGGATATCCCTCACCCCGTCCTAAATTGAACCACCCCATTCTTTTTATTTTTGGGAAACAATCTTTCAAATTTTTGACCGCAAAAATGTAATAGCTCGAACTAAGATCTCAAATGTAAATTTTTAATAAATTCAAGGGAGATCTCGTAGTGGGAATAATGATGGCATGTAAAAAAAATTAAATTAATTTGATAAGTTTTACTTATTTAATTTGATTCAATTGTTAGTCTGGATTGAGTTAATGACACTTTACTAGTCTGCGACTGTTGATTGAACACAAAATAATAAGCGAGGTCGGACACATTTCATTATCAAGTATGAATCTGGGGTTATCAATTGATTACAAATTGTAGCTGGATTACGTAGGAAATATTTATTACAACGCAGCTTTCAATTAATTTCACAATACAAACAGAAACACCCATAATAAATACTCACTTTAAACCAGAGCCAAGACAGCGTAGTGGTCGGTGTTCCAGTCCTCTATTCTGTTGGTACGGGGTTCGATCCCCGGGCTT